>OX376374.1:103470799-103541318 GCA_947369275.1 Nemotelus nigrinus
GTTTCGTACTAAATGAACACTACTTTGAGGAGGCGTTTTTTGACATATTTTGAGTAAAAAATCGTTCTACAGGATGGTCCGGATTTCAAAACCTACAGAGTTACAGGGTGTTCAAAAAAACTTGTTCGGACCGGTACCCTGACTCAATTGAATCGTTATATCTTGAAAACTAATTATCACAACTCAAAGTTTTATACGGCGTTTATTAGGCAATTAAATTACCTTTTATTTAATGTATTGCATTTGATTGCAGTTGTACCGAGTTTTGAAATATTTTCTTCGAAACACAAAATTTTTTAATTTTAACCCCGAAAATTCTGTGTTCCAGGTCGTTTTCCTTAGAAAACCTCATTATAATGTGCCACTTTCATTTAAATATTTTGACAAACCATATTACTGGCTACAAAAATTGCATACATTTTAATGACTTAGATATAATTTACTGATAAAAGTTATTTATTTGTGATCACAGTTCCCTTCTTGTCTATAAATCAGTATAGGCAACGTATATCGTCTCTAAAGCTTATCAAAACAGAGAACAATTGATACGGGAAACTAGATCGTTTTGCGGAATAAGCCTCCGAAAGCAGAATGAAAGTAGAATTGTTTTTGTGGGATGATTAAAATTGAAAAATTTTAACTTTAAATTTATATTCAAACTTTCAAAGCTCGCTGAAAGTGGTAAAATACCAAAATGAGACAAGGTGATAAAATGAAACTTGCTAGTTTAATTTCAATTCCTTGTTATATTGTTGCTAACGATTCCCAATCTCTTGCCTGTTCTGAACAATGAAAATCAGATGCAATCACAATCAATGCGGGCCGCAGCAAGCATATATTCGTAATAGTTTTCGAAAACGATTTGATTTTCAACATTATCTTTAATTTGGGCTATGCGACCGCGAGTTACCTATGCATATCATTTTGCGCCAATTGATAGCAAACGGCTATAAACAACATTTTTGTTATTTCCAAACAAAATTCAGAGGTCTTGTTATTTTAACATGAAGTATTTGTGATATACTTTTGGTTGCAGAGCCAATGAAGTGCTGTCAAAGCAAAAACCAAGTTATCCCACTACAATCCATTGCGGGTCTTCGGAGTGGAGGTGGTAGAGACTCCATCTTTTTGTAAGAAAAACTTTTGTAAGCTTGAAATGAATAGTTTCATGCCTTATTTTGCCCCTCTTTTGACTCAGGTACACTGAAAAAACACATCGCGCCAGACGCCATAGTTTATAGACTTCTGGCGCCATGTACATAGTTGATTTCCGGATTGTGATAAAATATAGCGCCACACGCCATAATACATGGCGAAAAATACATAGGAGCAGACGCTATGCTTATAGCCCTCCATGCTATGTAATATAGTCCTCCATGCCATATAATAGTCCTATAGTCCTCCACGCCATCTGCATGGCGTGGAGGGCTATAGTACATGGCGTGGAGGGCTATAGTACATGGCGTGGAGGGCTATAAGCATAGCGTCTGCTCCTATGTATTTTTCGCCATGTACTATGACGCGTGGCGCTATGTTTTAATAACAATCCCGAAATCGACTATACACATGAGGCCAGAAATCTATATGTTATGGCGTCTGGCGCTATGTGTTTTTTCAGTAGTCCTTTAATATTGAAGTGAAATGATGGTAAACCCACGCCAATCCTTATTGGGTAGATAATTTGAAGTTGGCAGAAAGCTTTGTTAAATAATTTATGATCAATGCATACGAGTGAAAAGTTACGAATTCCACGACTACTCCTCATAACATTCAGATCCCAATTCAGAACTAGATCAACTCATAGCTCAGTTCGTAGTCCTTCATCTAAACCTGAATTCGAACTACGGACCCCAAGCATTACAAGCGTTGCTTACCCACTAAACAATTTAAAAACTACACGCCAGAAGTCTTTCAAATATGGCGTCTAGTGCTAAGTGTTTTTTCAGACAATACTCAAGAGTCTGTTGCTGATATTTATACATCCTCTCTCACAGTATGGCTGCGAGTTATAATTGGAGTGCCATGAGCCATATAACATGGCTCATGGCACTTTGTAATATAGCGTGTGGGGCCATAATTTCTGCTCCTGTAATTATGGCGCTGGGAGCAATACTGCATAGCTCAGAGTACTTTGTACGTAGCGTGTGGGACCATAAATGCTGCGCTATGCTACATAGGACCACGCATAGATGCAAGTTCTGACATTATAGCACTGGGAGCCATATTGCATAGCTCAGAGTACTATGTACATAGCGTATGGGACCATAAATATTGCGCTATGTTACTTAGCTCTGGGCGCCATGTGGATTTTTTTCAGTGTACCTAATCAGAGCTACGTTAATGCAATGGACAGGGCACGACCTTCCAACTGCACCTCGATTCAAACCCCACAACTCTACCCGGTTGGAGTCAGTGCTAAGCCCGCTAAGCCAACACTAGACATTTGGATCATTTTTTTAACTACGAGATGCTCCCATCAAATTTTCATATGATAGTCACTAGGGCTCGAATAGTTACGCCCGTGCATGTTGCATGCATATTTTGCATATTTCACATATTTCGGCCTTTAGAGCATATTTCGACTTAAAATGCATGTTCGTGCACATATTTATCATTTTTGTACCTTCGAGATTTTATTTCGTTCTCTGTTTTCTCCTTTTGATATTTGTGTTCTATATATGTGTGGACACAAAAACACAAGCAATTACAAAACGATGACGAACCAAATATAAAATGATGATATTTAGCATATTTTATACGCACCTTTATGTGCGTTTTCAAAGGAACAAAAATATTACAATCGAAAGGACTTAAAATCAAAGCATACTTCGACGTGATTGGCAATATTTGATCAACTTTTATGATCGAAATTCATCAGAAGCTCGAAAGAGTCTCAAATCAAAATGTGGGCCTTGATTCAGTGATGCGAATTCAATAAATTTTATAGCTGCGGCAAGCACTGAAAATGAAAACCTTCAAATCATCAACCCTCCTAAAAACCTATCACATTTTAGAAAAAAAGCAAGTCATTGCTAAATTTTAGGCTTTGTCTTTACAGCCAAATTGAGCCATTTTAAATTGCAGATCGGCGAAGAATCCTTCCCCAATTCACATATACTAATGTAAGGTAATTTGACACATGGGGTGATATGAAACAGATGGCGTAACTCTTGTTGTGAATACTAATATGTAAACACACATAAATGTCAAAACATATCAAATATGTCCACTTTGCGATTCCAGCGATATTCCACGAAAGTGGTGAACACTAAAATTATAATAGACTTGATTTAGCGGAGACTCCAACAATTGCTCTTAATTTTAAAAACAACATTAAAAGCCAAATCCATACAATTTAGTACCTATATTTTTCATTTATCAAAATTTTACTACTTAAGAGCGAAACATGAGCAAATAAAGACAGTCTGTTTCGGGATGCCAAATCGCTCGGCAACCAATCAGACTAATTCAAAATTTAAACAGATTTGTTTCATTTTGAAAGGTCACTGATGCATCGTGATCTTGCTAAAGAGGCGGTTAAATTCGCCATGCAAGTATCACATGCATAGTGATCAGTTAGGGAAGTACTTTATACTTTTAAAACACCACACTCTGTCGAAATCACAGCTACAGAAGCACCGTTCGCATGGATTTCAAATAGATTTGTATGGTTTTAAAAGTTGATAGATGCTTTAGCATTTTCTTTTCAAACTAAGTTGAGTGCTTATTAGCAAGCGCCCAGTGTGGGTCTGTGTACAGTTTTTTTTTTCAACGAAAGTTAATTTTGTATTATTACTTTCATTTTACTAAGAAAGTGTATGGCTTAAAAGTTTTGTGAGAGTGATGTGGTTCATTCGAATAAATCTAATAAAATAAGAAAAAAACCTAAGGTAAGTTAAAATATCTTTCAAATAGGATACAAAAGGCGGAATTTTTCACATAAACAATATACTTTGAGCTATCAATATTTTCATCGAATTGCAACCGCCCAACTTACTAAAATTTCAAAGATTTTCTACATTGTTCTGAGCAATGAAAGCAATGTAAGATTAATACCCACATTGCAATGACGAGTAAGAGACAAGTAAGGAAAGGAAGAAAAAAGACGAGTAAGGAAAGGAAGAAAATCTAATACACGGTCAGAAGAAAATTAGTATGCATCTGGTTTCCTGCTTGAATCTACTTTATTTTTGAATCGCAGCTTCCACTTAACATAGTTTTACAGCTTTTCGCAATGATTGGCTATTGGAATAAATGCATATATGACGTTGCTACCACCTACTAAAAGGCTAAATTTAAGGAAAACACATATTCCCATTGACATTTCCTCGAACACCCGATAACATCAAAGTTCAATTTTCCTTTCAATTGTAAATGCTTCTAGGCACTGGGAATCAACGAATAATTGTTCTTCGAACAAATTTCCTGGTGTCCATGGGCCCTTCTTTAAAAGATGTTGAATTTTGCACGACTAACAATGGACCCGGGGCAATAGGCAGCAATTATACTAAACGATTTGCATGGATTCTTCTCGAGAGCACGAAATACGAGGCACAACTAGTACCGCAAGCAATTAAGGTGTCCATCTGGAACATCCAACTGATCCAACCAACGATGCAACCATCACGAATCGAAGAGAATTCGAATGACGAGTGTTTTGCTATTACTGCACTAGCCGCCTTAGATGAACTGATGAAGGAAAAGATAATCACATGTAAATGCATACCCGCTTACATATGGATGTACGTAACTGGATACGAGGAAAAATCCGTTAGAATTCAAATTTCACTTTCGGATGTAAACGATCCTCGATTGCCTGAAGTCATTGAAACTAACGAAAGACAAGACAAGAGAAGACCTTAACCTCAGCCTATGTAATAATTGATTGTACGTTGCATGAAAGGTGCCGTAGTTAACGAATGAATCGTAGTTTGTGCGGTAAGAATGCATGAGTAAGTATGTTTTGTTTTTGTCTGAAGCAATAAAAAATATAAAAACTTTAAAATACATCTTATTAGGGGTCCTATGAAATTTTATAATCAATACTAACTATGATGTCGAAGCACAGTCAAAGCGGCCCTTAGCATTTCAACAAATTTGTGCTGAATATATATAGTATGATCATTAAAATATTAAACACATGCAAATTATAAATAAGCACACTCTTCCAAACGATACTGTTACTAATCATTTTAATCATTTCCCATTCCATTTCGAACAATGCTCTGCTTCGGTGAAAGTTTTCACTTTTCGTTTTTCATTAGCAAGATATTTCGGATTGACTGCGGAGATGCAGTTGCATCGGAATTGCATCAGATCAGGCATACTTGACTAGCAGTGCTATAATACTGGCGCTTAGTTTATGTTTATGTATATTACATTTCATTACCCAATAGCGTAGAGGTTGCTGGCCAGTTACGTTTCCAGGTGGGTTTGTATTCAGTCGTATTGCATGTGGATCTTGGGTTATTGCGGTTTACCTGACATTTACCGTATCGAAGTTATTGCACCCGAACTTCATGAACCAAGATTTTCCAGATGTGCACTGAGAAAAAAGTGAATGCAAGTTATTTTTATATGATACATGTTTTGATTTTTCATATTGTGTTAACTGCAATCATATTCCACTAGCACATTGATTCAAAAGATACTACGGTGTCAACCAAAGGTCGCAGTAGGCGACACAATTGTTTGAGTTTTCTAACAGCTTATTCTATGTATGCTACATAGGTTAGATTAAGTTATTCAAGAGGGATGCGGCTTGCATGGGGCTGCCAGTTTGGCCTCACGATTTTTCCTGCTTTCGACCTGATGTTAGTCAATTTAATTATTGTAGAGCTAGACCTAACGCCGTATATTTAACTTTTCGGTTCAGTTTTAAACCGCTGTATTTTTCTCACCACCTGCTCTATTTTAACGCTGGATTCTTTGCTGATTCGTTCCTTTCGACTCATAATACCAACTTTGTCAACATACCAGTAAGAGGGTGGACTCAGTAAGTGTGGTATTCTTCTGCCCCACTTCAGACTTTTGGGCATTTATTCTGGGTAATTTCATAGAAAATCGACCAATTTTCAGAAAATTTTTGAACTCACCTCCTTCGAATTTGAAAATATTTTGTTATCCAGAAGGGCTGGTGAGCTTATTATTGAAAATGAAATATTTTTGAGAAATATGGTATATTTGCCGATATCTGTTCTCTTGAAGTTTTTGAGAAACGTCGGTTCGTGTTACATTCAAAAAATTGTATCGAATCTTCTACTTTACGCAGGGCCTACAAATATGGCTTGTTGGAAAGAATAAGGTGTAAGTATCCTAGAAAAAATAGAGCGAGAAACATCCTGACCAAACAGGATAAAAAAGGATCATTACAGTGTCCTTTATCCTTGAATATTTCAAAATAAACACCTTCGATTATCTTAATTTTATTATATATTGTAAACAGTTAAATAAGCTACAAACGTGCCAAATTTTAAAGTGGAGCTTGTAAAAGTACAGTCGCAAGAAATTTTTAAATACTATAACCGCCAAAAAAAATTTGTGGAAAATGGTACCGAAACAAGGTAAAACTTGCAAAATATGGTACGAAAGAATTTTATGTTTTAAAATGGATTTAAAAACTGTTTTGCAATATTATTTAAAGCCAGCAGAAGATTCCAATTTAGTTTCTAACGTAGAAAGTTCTGCACAAGTCCATTGCTTATAACTAACACCACTGACGCAATTTTAATCAATTTTTTTTTCACATATGCTTAGAATAACGGCTGATCCAGGGCAATCCTGGTAGCTACTAAAATATCAATCTGTTTTTGGAGGAGAACATATTGTCAGAGATAAGAAGTCTATATAATTAGCCAAGCTTATATCGGAACCCTTTGTTAGAAAATTTATTTTTAGTTTTTTAATCATTAATTTATCGTTTTGATGTATAATGCATATACAGACAGAATGTGTCCCCGATGTTTCGGCTAAATTGAAGTATTTACGCTGTCTGCTGTTTGCATTGCTGCAGTAGAATGATTTTATGAGACCAGCGACATCTATACTTCTTCGCCGTTCCGGGGAATTATAACCTCGTCTAATTTTTTTTAATCATATATAGGGTTGCGTCAGGAAATTTTTACACTACTTTGGCAAGTGGTCAATTCGTCGGCAAAAGTGATAAAAGTTAACTCTTTGTTTCCTTTTCTTTAGCTTTTAAATATTCTTCTTTGATATTATTTACCATGGATAATTCATTATTTGTTTTTGTTTCTTCTGTGGGTAGTTCCTGCTGTATTTTAAATACATTTTTGTATAGTACACTAGTAAAAATTTTAAACTTTCTTCTTAGAATGCCCATTTTACAAAATTTTTTGTTACCGCATGGTTTAAAAAGAAGCCACAATAGTGTCATCGTCAATAGACCGAGTCAATCTATCAGCACAAGAATGCAATGAAGGGTACCCCTTTCGCCCAGAGCTGCACAGAGCTTAAACTCTGACACACGCGCAGACGCTAACTTTTCAACCTTTCGTAACAACGATGGAGTGAAAGCAGTAAAAAAAAACTCTAGCGAACCTGAACCGCTAGAAATACTAATGTTCGAAGAACAGTAGAAGAATCGTGCAGGTTTTGAGTGCATATTCCACCACATGAGCTGCTTATTACGGCCAAACTGTTTCAAATGCCACGTTTTACTTTGGTCTCAAGAATGCATTATAACTCATATGGTGGAAGGTTTCAGATATTACCACTGGCATGAATTTCAACGTTTATGAGAGCAAAACACGGGTTAATTATATTCGTTATCAGTTGCTTATTTCACAAACTTTTGAAAGCAGCATCTCATATAACATCAATGAAGAAAATGCTCAGTGCCTGCAGCACTGTAACTGAAGTTGGTGTTTGGGGATGCGATCCGAAAAATTTGCAGAGCTTTGGGAATTGAAACATCGGTAATTTATTTTCATTGTAAATATTTCCGGTATGTATACTAACTGTAAGCATTTATTGATACAAAAGTAGCACAACCGACTCGTGCTGGCAACCTTTCGCCAGTATCAAAGCCAAGAATATATCACATCTGCTTCACGTTGTTATATTACATTCGAAGTTATAGGAGAATAAAGAAATTTAGGGTTACCTGCAGCAAGTTTTTTCAAATAATCGAAAGCTTAATATCTGCTGTTTATTGTCACTACAATATCATTACCAATTGAAAATTCTACGATAAAACCGCTTAATAAAGATATTGCAAACAAACACAAAACCAACAATAGCCGGCAACCCTATCGTGGCTTTTCAACCAAATTTGGCCTGAAGTATGCTTAAAATTGGTTCCATTAATTGTATGAAATTCGTATTGATTGCATGACTGCACTGGAAGTTATAGGGCAAAAAGTTTCATTTTCCTGAGCGAATTTTCAAAATCAAAGACACAAAAATTACCATAGCTGGCAACACCAATCGAATTTTTCAACCAAATTCCTATCAAACAGAGTTTAGAGTAAGGTTCAGCTACTGTGTCAATTTCATGAAAATCTTATTCACATTTCATAGGGCAAAAAGCAGTTTTTTTTCTTTGTAATTTTTCAAGATGGCACCACTGGCACAGAGTTGCCTAGAATTCAAAATCGCTTTTATCAGACCTGGTCCTTTTTAAGTCCAATGCATTCTGTAAATTTCAATTGTATCTGATTATTGATTCGTGAGTTCGCGTGAACAGAAGTTTTTGAAGCTAAAAATATAGGTTAACTGGGAAAGGATTACCGTTCTGGTCCGACATGAAATTTCCAAAGTTTTACTTTGAACGTATAGATAAAGCATAAGATTTGTATACAGATTGGTTTTATTGTAAGAAACGGGCATTTTTTAGGATATTCGATGGTTTGAATGTTTTCACTTCCATATTTTTATTTTTCAAATTTAAGACACCAAAATTATCATAACTGGCAGCTCCAAGCGAATTTTTCGACCAAATTTCTACCAAATGTGGTTTAAAGCTACTGTGTGTATTTCGTCAAAATCGAACGATTGAACCAGAATTTATGGGGCTAAAAGCAGTTATCTTTTTTAGTGACTTTTCAAGATGCCACCACTGGCACAGAATCGCCCGCATTTCAAAATCACTTCTATCAAACCTGGTCCTATTTAAGACCAATACATTCCGCAAATTTCAATTAATTCTGCTTATTGGATCGTGAGTTTCCGTGAACAGAAGTTTTTGATGCTAAAAATATAGGTAAATTGGATAAGGGTTACCAGGCGTGCCCGTTACACCATATCAAATTTTATTTTTTGCCTATGTAAACAAAGCACAAGATTTACATGTGAGTGGCTTTTCATTGAAAAACCGGCATTTTTTCTAGAGAGACGATGATTTGGAGGTTTTCACTTTCAGTGCCTGCTTTAACTACAGGGTTGCCAGCACGCTCACTAAAAGCTACATAAATCTAAAACTAACTAATATCAATATGTTCTGAAAATTTCGTAATGATTGAATAGCTCTGTCAAAAGTTATCGCAATTTAAAAATTTTCAAGTTTTCCCGTTCTCTTTTTAGGCACCCAGGGCACACATGGGGTTAAAAAATTCCAAAACATTATCCGATTCACATGTAAAACACGTTCGAAACTTATTTCGTCAACTTTATTTTTGCAAAAATTATTTGTGTACGGAATAATAGGTATATTAAAAATATCACTAAAATGGCCGCCGGCGCCAAAGGGTTAAAGATTATTAACTTGTTGTGAGACTTGGCACTATTCTGCGTATACACCAATGTGTCCTGAAAATTTCAGTTCAATCGGATGGCGCGTTCCTGAGATTTTTTCACTGAAATTTTTTGATGATATATATATATATATATATATATATTTTTTGATGATATATATATATATATATATATATATATATATATATATATATATATATATATATATATATATATATATATATATATATATGTATATTATATATATATATAGAAATATGAATTTTCGGCCAAAGTGATTTTAATACTAATGTTCTTCTTCGAACATTAGTAAAAACTCTAGTTGGCTAAACTTAACAGCGTAATAAAATGTTGGACCAGCCGCAGCCAAGGAAACCTTTGCAAATTCGTGGCTGGGAACGGTTATTTTAGGAAATGCCTGAACAGTACAAGTAAGGTAGACACGCCGTTCTGTCGGTACTGTATGGATTTTAGATGCCGGGTATATGGTAAGCAAAATTTTGTTTGACCGTCTACACTAGGGAAAAACTACTGGATTTTGCTTGATTGCTCGTGAATTATTCACTCCTCAATTGATCGCTCCCTGTATTGCTCAAACTCGTAAACCAGGTTGTCTATTTCAGTCCTTTTTAACTAAATAAACTACTTGGAGATGAAAAAGAATGAAGACGTAGCATTTTGATGTCAAAAGCTAGCTTGCAGTCACCTTAAAATAATTGTCTCTTACGGTTTTTACGAATGGGATCTGAAATATTTGCAGCCGTACCAATTATAACACCATTCCAGATCATCAGTAATTTTGAAATGTAAGGTAAGTTTTTCGGTATCTGCCTCTTTCAAGCTGTCTTTGTTAATGTTTAGTATCTGATGGCAGGGGTTAGAACTCGGCACACTATGCCAACAACATCGGCTCCTGGTTATATATATAAGCTATTTTGGTTAATAGTGATACCGTGTAGAGATACTTTATTAATTTTTTGGATAGCTTTCTGCCCGAAACCAGGTACTCTCAAAAACCATTTCATGAGTCACCTCAAATTAGCTCAGTAAGATATCAACGTCATATTTCAAGCATGCGTCGAGGAAAAAAGAGATAATTTTCTTCAGTAGTCAACTCCTCTGAAAGGACGTGAACTTCAATAAAGCTATTGTTATAGAACTCATTTTACACATGCAGAGCACATAAACTGTTGTTTACTGCTGTGAAGCTGACAATCACAGGTTTCATTCTCTTGTTTTAAATGTGTACCAATTTTTTCCTAGGTTGTGAAAAAATATTTTAATAGAAAAACCGATTTTTTCTTTCGAAGCTAGATATATTTATTTTTGTGACAAATATCGATATTTTGAGAGTAATCTGCCCTCTTCTTCAGTGTCTATTGGTCTAATCTTAAAATAACTTAGGTATCTTATTTATAGGTATCTTATCTATCCATCGGAGTTTTCCATATGTTCAGGCTTTCGTACGCATCCAGTTTTCGTACCTGCTGTACTTCCTTTTTTTCTATGATTTTTTTTCTATGGTGATCCCAAGGCTCAGGGGATGCTCTATTACGCTATAGTACAGCCTTGGCGGAAGGAAATTTAAGGAAGGGGAGAAGGGAAGGGTTGAGTTTGCAGGAGATAGCGATGCACGATTCGCTTGAACAATTGTGGCTCATAGTTGGCGGGGAAAATAGTAGATGGTAGACTGTTCCATAATCGCATTGACCTAGATAAGAAAGAATCATGAAATTTGACGGTACGACTGGCACTGATCGAAAGGGTATAAGAGTGAGCGCGTTGGGAGGCTTGGGTGGTGCGCGTAGAAAGTGCTCTACAAGGAAGCAGACTTGATATTTCATTAGAGCAAAGACCATAATAATAGCGATAAAGAAGAGAAAGGTAACATACATTACGTCGGTGCTCAAGCGATTCAATACGTGAGGTAATAGTTTCATCGCCAATAAGCTTGAAAGCTTTGTGTTTGACTGTGTCTAGTTTCATTAAAGCAGTGCGGCCTGCCCCAGCCCATATATGGGAGTTATACTCAAGTCGTGGTCTTACGAGAGTCTTGTAGATGTGCGCTATGTCTGATGGTGTAAAGTATTTCTTGCCTCTCTTCCTTAATCACCTCCACGTTGTCCCACGTTATGCCGTACTCCTCCTCCAAGATGTGTTTCGCTATTGCTGATCGTACTACCGTTGTGTTCCTTTTCCTTGCTGCGGCTGCTTCCCGCTTATGTTCGGTTATTCTAACACCAACTAACCGTTTCGTTTGTGCAATGTATATTTTGTCGCATTCTGGGCAAGTAATTTTGCATATTCCACATTTTTCCTTCTTATCTTGTTTGTCTTTCACGTGACACAATTTTGTACTCAATTTTTGTACCCTACTGGTTGGAACTGCTTTTATGTCAAAGCGTTCAAGAAGTTCCTGAATTTGCTTGAGTATTGACAAAAAAATAATTGGTTTTTGTTCTTCTTGTATAAAGAGCGTTATTAACAGGTCACGCTGTATTTTGTCCTTTTTTTTGACAAGATTTCCAATTATTTTCACGTCATATACATATCTCGTGGTATCTTTAATATATTTAACTTCTGTGTTAAAACTTTTCTGATCCATGGGAACTGTTAATAGTCGGTGGATGATCGAGTTAAAGGGCGCCATTTATTGGGAATGCCAATGATCAGACGTGGAAGATGTTGTTCTCTGGGTGTGTGTGTGTGGGCTTCTGGTAGATATTAAACCTAAGAAAACCTTCTTTCCGTATGACCATTAAATCCAAGAATGGTAGTTTTCCATTGTTTTCGACGTCCATTTAAAATTGGATATCCTTATGTGCTTGGTTCAACTTCTTCAAAGTTTCTGCCAAAGCATTCTTTTTTACAATGGCTAGAATGTCGTCCACATATCTCATCCAGACACGAGGAAGCGAATCTTCTTCGTAAAGTTTCTTCTCGAGTCTGTCCATAAATATCTCACTCATTAGTGTGGATAAAGAATTTCCCATGGCAACACCTTTCATAGCTTTGAAGTATTTCCCCCTGAAAGTAAAGTAACTTTCATTCATGCAAACCGAGGTAAGTTTTAAATAGTCTTTAGCCCTCTTCCTCCCTCCCAGTGAGCTATTCTTCTCTAATAGCCAGCCCTCAAAGAACGCGAGTGCTTGTTTTACCGACACGCTTGGGAATAGAGCCTTGACATCAAATGATACAACTAGCTCATCTTCATCACCTCGTCACGATTTTTAATCGTTCTATCGCTAATCTTCCCTAAAGCCCTACACTCGTCTACAATGTACTTTGCGATTCTCCTTCCCGGAGCGTTTGTAGCGGTTGCATGTGTATGTGATTCTTAGCTCATTTCCTTCCTTGTGTATCGTCGAAAGGCATCTAATTCTTGGCAACGCTGGGTTTGAGACCCGCAGCTTGTTGATTTCTTCAATCGTCCCTTTGCACTCTTTCAAGATTCTTTCAACTCGTTTGATAGAGATATTTTAAGGGATCTTTCCTTAGCTCATGGTAATCCCCGTTGTTGAGCTTTTCCATAGCTAATCGGTCATATTCATTTTTGCCCATTATAACCACGGCATTTCCTTTATCTGTTTTGGTATATTAGACCGGTTTAGTAGCCAACTCTTTAAGCACCCTTTGTGCCTTGCCAGTGTTCCCCTTCTTACCGTTTTCCTTCCTGATGGATACAGCCATATTGCCTCTAATCTGTGCTTTCTTCTTTTCGCGAAGGTTTTTTTACCGAGGCTTCGACGTCTACTACTAAGTCTTCTGTAGGAAATTTTGTTTCCTTGACAGAAAAATTCAGACCTTGGCTAAGCAGTTCTATTTGCTCTTCTGTGAATTGGACCGTGGTCTTTACAGTATCCTTTTTTTTCATGGTATCCTTTCCTCTCGTTAGCTCCTTCAGTTTTCTTGTGAGAATTTTTCTCTTTCTATCTTTCTCACATTCAAAAGCCCTGCTTGCTTTACCTACAATATCTAAAATGTCCCCTTTTCTACTTAAAATATCACTAGCCATTTTTAAATGTAGAGAGTAAACTTTGAGTGTGATTTCCTCTAACTTTTTATAAAGCCTATTTACGGAATCTCTAATTAGATTCCTTTCGGCTAGCACTATTTGTTTTCCTACTGCTAACAGGTGGAACCTAAATTTAATAGAATGACTTTTTGGAGTCGCATTCTTTTTCAAACATAATCTAAGAAATCTTACGTCTTCGGAGATTCTGCCTATTTCTTTCTTAAACACTACAAATTTAATAAAATCGGATTTTGACTTGGTAGTCATTTTAAATTGTGTTTATTGTGTACCAATTTTTTTTCCTAGCTTGTAAAAATATTTTAATTTAAACCATTTTTTTCCTTTCGAAGCTAGATTTGTTTGGATTACTCGACTTACATCGATATTTCGAGGGTATTCTGCCCTCTTCTTCAGTGTCAATTGGTCTAAACTTAAAATAACTTAGGTATCTTATTTAAGGTGCTTAATTTTTTGCCCGGCAAAGATTCATTGAGAAGACTTTCAAATTCAGTGATCACGAAGACCTTCTAGGATCGGACTTTGTTGCCAAGTCTGATGATGTTATGACACTTAAAGTGTTGCGCTGGTGGGCGGTTTTTTCAGCATTTCAAGATTTCTTAAACAATTATAACTATAATTATATAAGTATTTTTAACAAATACTTATATAATTATAGCTGTGGCTGTCAGAGCTATTCAATAATAAGTCTAAAAACCCATTCCTCAATTCAAAGTGCATTAAGCAAAGCGTCATTTAATTTATTCACCAAGCAAGGTGTACATGCATAGAAGAATAAAGTAAAATAAAATAGTACATGCATAAAATTACAAAACAAAAAACTATATATGAATACAAGACTAATAAATAACGCATAAATAAATCAGTTACGAATAAATAGCAAATAAAGTAATAAATAAATGAAAAATAACTAAATGAATAAAAGTGAAATTCCAAATTTAAATTTAAATTAAATATACTATACATAGATATTAGTATGGTGGGGGGACGGGGGAGATTATGAAGAGAGAGCCTTGATAATGTTATTTTTATAAGTTGCTTTAGATATCGTAGGGGAAAGTTCTCGCTCATGCTAGTGAATAACCTGCAGCACCTATTTATTGGTCGTTTGCTGCATATATTGTGTTGTGTTGATATTCAATAAGCAATCGTCGGGATCTAATGACTCTCAAGGGCTTTCAAGTAGACGACATTAACCACGTCTCTGAGGACACCGAAGCTGAAGCAGGCAGATAACATTAATCTTCTCATTTCAGGCGATATAGATTAATGTTTCTGCAAAAAAAACCCATTAAGATTAGGCCGTCACGATAAGATTAGGGCTTATACAATTGTTCACAAGAATTTAAATCATACTTATATCACCCAAAGCCTAATCGAAATGCAATTTAAAATTTCTCTACTTCAATTAGTCCGAGCAGCATTTAATTTTATGTTATATTCTTTCTTGAATATTATAATCTCACAAATGTATAAAATCTAATATCATCAGTGTTTATTATAGCATACTCATTCAATTTCGAGCAATTTGGATTTCATTTAGTGCGAAACGTAAATAATATATTTTATTCCATTCACAATTGAACTTTCCCAAGAGATGATAATGAGCGTAGCACGAAATGTGAACCGAACGAAAAAAACAATCAAATCTATAAGACCATCATTGAAATCATTGCTACTGCAATCCACTCACCGCTACCACAATGTCCGGCCGGGCAGTAAACACTTTTGGTTTCATGGTATTATCGGTTAAGTATCATTTCGCCTCATTACAGCTAATAATTGGCAATCAAACAATTTTCTTAAGGGGCTCGAACTCAATCAGTTGGGTCACTAAAGTGCATCAGTTGTTCGATAGCATGTGCCGCCCATTAGCAGAAGATACAGATTGTAGCATAAAAGAACTGCCGATACGCATTGCAATCTCTATATTTCTATCAAGATGGATATTATTCGTTTCTGGCCATATGAGGCCTGCGTTTGGTTGGTGGAAACGAAAGTGAATGTTAAGATTCATTATTACATCAGCTAGATTTATGCGAGTAGCATTTTTACAACATCGCCTGACTATCGTCTAATTTATCATCGCTTTGAGATAAGTACGTATTTCCTCCATACGAAACCTCGCATCTTTAGCATTCGCTTGCATGCTATCTTCGCGTTACGAACTATCATCAGTCCACGGTGCAACAACCGCATGCAAAAATTTGCTAATGCGGTTATAATACTACAGAAGCCGTTAGGTTCCATCGAAGGCGAAAGTGATAAGCGCTGTGGGATTACTTCAATGACTACAACGGAATTCTAGCGTGAAGCTGAATTACGCGAGTCCAACACCTATGTCAAGACAATGGACGTCGAGCACCTTCGCTTTGCCGCGTTCCAGCGTTCGTAGCGCTGTATCTTTGTACGTAAACTCCATTTGTATCGTAGATACGGGCTTTTGACTTCTTTGTTATTGCCTCCCCCAAACCGACAGCAGTTACCACCATTTCGAGGCTTGGGCTGCGACGCGCCAAGATATTGTAAACAAACTCGGCAAGCGAACGGTTAGCCAGTCAGTCTAATATCAAAAACGGTACCGTTAGGAAGACAAAAAACCAACTTCTTCCAAAACTGTAACTTTGTAACGAAATTCGCGTTTAAGAATTTGTTGCCTGGAGGAGCGAGCCCTATCGGAAGTTGCGAAACGGAGTTGCGTCTTGGTTGCGCTCGAAAGTGAAATTACGCGTTCGTAGATTCGCCGTGCCAACGTTGCTCCACCAAGGTCTAGATTCGATTTTAACACTCTTCCTGCAGACCGCTTTAAACTCTCTTCAACATTCTTTGCGTGCATTGCTAATTTGTGGAAATTTCGTGCGAAAAATTCGTTAATGATCTCGCGAAAAAAAAACTTAGCCCGGCGCAAAATAGAAAATATTATAAAAGTAAAGCGATTTAGTTTTGTTGGAAGTGATTTATGCTGTTGTGTGATCATAATCTCATGAAATGTATTAAGTGGAGATGTTATTTTTTTGTTTTTGGTCATTTCGATATTCTACTTATAAATATCACCATTGATCATACATATAATGTGCGAAATGTTATTTTGTTCGATTGGGAGATAATGGAATTTCGGCGGAGAAATTGAAAGGGAATCGTAACGGAAGTTGAATCGCTTTAACTTTAACTTGCCAGTGCCACACGAGATAGCAGGGTGACTATGTCAAAAACGCAAAAAATTGCCCTATTATTTTCAATTAATTTTGGCTGTGCCGACAAAAGTTTTTTTGTCTTCTGCCTATGTTTGTGCAGAAAATATTTATTTGCCTTAGATAATGAGAAGTAGGTAGTTCCAATTTCTGCTTAGATGAAAACATCATCCAATAGACAGCTCAGAAAAAATCTTGACTCATTTCACTTCAAGTTTGGCAAGGAGTAAGAATATGCTTTAAAATTTTGACTGAAATACAGTCAACAGTAGCACTGCTGAATGTTTTCGTTTATATAAGGATGTTTACTACGCTTATTAGCTTTGACTTATTATTTGAGGTACATATATTTGATCATTTATCAAAAGCTGAGCAACTACTTTGCAAAATGTTGCATATTTCAAACAAATTTCGAAATCTTTTATTGCTATTTTTTACAAGACATCTTTAGAAAGATTTATCCTTTTTGCAACAATCATAGTGCCATAATTTTTCTTCACCTCACTGGCTGAAATTTAGATAAATGAGACAACAGATCTAATTCGTTGGCGAAACAAAAAATAAAAAATTTTCCACTTCATTTTTTCGTATTCGTTTTTGCTTCAAGCTACTTGTCGTTTGAATTTAGGCTGGTGTGGAAATGTACAGTACCTTGTGAAGAATGCTCGTTATATCTAAATCAGTGGATGTAACGAAGTTTTTTGTTAAGAATGTTCATGTAGTGTGCTCACAACCTTAATATCTTCAAAACAAAGCTACTTATATACTTCCAACCGAATATCTAATTCGCTGAATCTTGGTTCGGAATTTCGGATATAAAGGCTGGTACTGAGTTAATCGTGAAGCTAAATTTTGACATGTCTTCATTATCTGGTCATTCTTTCGAGCGAAAATTTCGTAAATGGAGAAAAACGGAGACACTTATCTTTTCTGCTGGAAAAAATGTTAAGAATTTCAATTTTCGATCGATTTTCTTATTCGAAAGACATTTGCACAATTCAGTTTTCAAATTCAAACACCAAATGTCACCTTTTAACTCGAAAGAATGAACTGTACAAACTAAATTGGCATGAAAAGTTTCGAGACATGTGTCAATGCCATCTGCATTTCAATTCCGAAAGTAGCTTTTGACAGAAAGAAATAAGTTTTCACGCTAAAAAGTGAGTACAACTCTAGCTTATTTTCAAGGTAAATTTGCATTGAAACAAGTTTCACGTGAAAAATGTGGCAGCCTTTGCTAGTTGATTCGCTTCACAGTTTCCCAGATGGAAATACTTTGAACTAAATTGACCATATCCTTATTCAGCGAAAATGAGTTTTTAACATACTTGACGTCCGCAAATTTCGAGAAGCCAATGGTGACTTGGATAACTACTTAGTAAAATCCAAATATCGGTACCAATACCAAAAGACGTATGGGATTAAGACCAGTCCTCTTCAGATGTTCGACATCAAAAAGCTCCAAACGGTGTCAGTAGTGGAAACTTTCACGAAAATCATTGAAACGAAATTGACTCCCATCCTACAAAATAGCAGAATAAAATCTGCTGGCGAAATTTGGATGCAGATGAGGACAACAATCAGAGCCTTTGCAGAACAAGAGATTTTATGACGATGATTGCCAGAATACGCCAGAAAAGAAAAATCAGGCGCACAGAAAACTCAAAAGGAACAAAGTGATCCTCCACATCCAAGACTTCAAGTGAATACCACAGGATTAGTACAAATCCATCATACGCCTTTCCATAAAAAGGAAACAAAATACACTGCGAAAATTGCAGACGCGTGTCTTTACTTTGTATGGCCTATAAAATCTTAACGAAATCATTAGAAAATAAACTTATGATCTATGACACTGCGGAGTACCAAGGAGATTTTGGCCGACGACTGATTAACTTTTCACAATTAAACAAGTGTTCAAAAAATGCAGCTGAATATTTTTTCTATATTATTTTATCTGATTTGTAATGTAGTCAACTCTTATTTCACCACTAGGAATATCATTACTTTTTTGTTTAAATTAGCTATGAGGCTTTTAGTTTTCTTAAATGTCTCTAAACTTAAGAACAACCTAATTATGCCCTTGCCTAATTTTCTTAAAAATTCAACGGTAGAATTTTAGTCCATTTAATTAAAAACACAGAAAAAAAGATTTATTAACATTTTTCAAAGCATTCCTGAGTGCGAAAAAATATTTTTTTTCACAAACTTCATCATAGTTGGCATCGGTAACACTTCAAGGCAGAATCAACAGAATCAACAACTCTCTTAATCCTGTGCTGTTGTATGAATGTGAAACACAAGCACCCGCAAATATTTTTAACGCCTTCGAAAGACGAGTCCTGTGGCGAATAGTTTACGCGAAAAATGAGAGCCTCGAATGGTGAATAAGGTGCAACCATGATCTGTACGAAATATTTGACAATCCAGAGGTCACCATAATCATTTAACTGCGGAAGCTACAATGAAGCCAATGGACCAGCACCGAGTACCTTAAAAAGTATCGGACAGGACAACTGAAAGAAGAAGGCCCTTGGGAGAATCCAGGAAATGCTGGTCTAACTCTATCGACGAAGACTGCGCACCGCTGTTCTGATCTCGTAACTGCAGGACGCGATTGTTGTATCGAAACAACTATGGGTGTTATCTGACAGAAGTTAAGCTCAGCGTGAGACTGTAGCGCTACTAAGACGATTACTTCCTTTCCATCGGCAGCTATGGGATGTCAACTTCAAAAATTGGAGAAAAGTTCACAAAAAAAATTTGATAACTCCCCCAAAAGAATTTGGGAAGAAGTCATGGTGTTTTTTGGACGGCTTAGACGGTTAGTCACAATTGTAGATTACGCTACAGGATTTTAGGAGAAAAAGTATTTAAAATCACAAACCCCTTACCTCCGAAAGGATTTTACACTCCATTCCCATACTACCCTCTACTACTGTATTATACTGTATTTGTATAATGCTGTATTTAGAAAACGGGACACCTTGTGAATTCAAAGTCATTTTAGCTTGAGGTAAAATTTTTTATTATAGTAATTAAAACTAGCTAGAAATTAGAATTTAGCAATAGTTCTGCGAATAATCATATAATTTAAATCTTTTATCATTTATAATGAATCACGCGATTAAAATGCTTAATTTTTCTTGTTCTTCAATATTAAGCGATGTTTTACAAGAGAAATAGATACAAGAGATACAAGAGCAGCAACATCAAGCAATATCCAAGTCGAAAGTTGAAACAAGATAGAAAGTACTACACATACGTTTCTCATTCCCACTAGGCAATATACATGTGCTCTGCCAAAAAGACTCTTTTAACGAATGGCAATTTAAGCAATATTGATTTTCTGAACACATATTATGAGTATAAAAATGTTAAATGATAAGATTATCATCAACGTGGCACAACAGATCGATCTCCTCCAATTATCTCGGTCACGAGACCGCGTCTTCTAGTCTTGGAACCCCAATAGTTGCTTGGCGTCCGCATATACTGAGCTCTCCCAACGAGCTCTTGGTCTTTCTCTTGGTCTCGCTCCTTCGACTCGTCTTCCTTTCATGACCCGTTTTGGCATGCGATCGTCATCCATGCGCTGTACATGCCCTGCTCATTGTATCCGTAGAAGTTTGCCGATTTTGGAGATTTCCAGCTCATCGTACAGTTCGTACAACTCATTGTTGTTCCGGATACGCGATCCACCTCGGTTGCGAACAGCCCCGAAAATCCGCTGTAGAACTTCCCGTTCGAAAGTGTCGATCATATTTTCGGAAGCTTGGGTCAGGGTCCACGTTTGGCAGCCATAGCACAGCACAGGTCTTACTACAGTTTTATAAACGCGGAGCTAAGGCTTTCTGTTTATATACTATACTTTGATTTCATAATGGAGCGGACCGAGAGGAACATCTTATTTGCTAGTTGTATCCGTCGCTTGACTTCGTCAGTATCGTTGGCGTCATTCGATAAGTTGCTACCCAGGTAAACGAAGTTGTCCACGAATTTGATGCTAAGGTCTCCTACGTTGATGGCCGGGTGCGCTTGCGTCCTTGTTTTAGATTGCATCATAACTTTCGTTTTGTCCTCGTTGATTCGTAGTCCAACTTCCTTTGCTGCGGTGTCAAGCATAGGCGCGCCGTAGGGGGGGCCAGGGGGGGCCGGGACCCCCCCAGACCCTAGGTTGGCCCCTCCCAGAAAAATAAATATTTCCAACAGCAGACACTTAAGTTTTCGCCTCTTAGGTTTTTGTGGTTACAGCAAGAGTTGTGCAGTCCAGTAGTGTAAGCCTATACCAAAGCATACACACTAATTATAACATAGAGACTGCGTTATTTGCGGTATTAATTACGATGTTATGGGACTTATTTCGAGAAATGGAAGGCGATATTTAATTTCGACAAGTTAAACGTTAAGAAAAAGACGAAAAGCACCTCTCCAATCATCCTTTTTTTCTTAAGATTATCTGTTCATTCCTACTAGGCAATATGCAGGTATTTAGATAAAAACACTTTAATAAACTGGCGTTTTATGCAATTATGTTTTTCACAAAACATAGCCTAAGTATTAAAATGGTAGGCAATAAGGTAATTATCGTAAAATACAATTTTTGAAGTCATTTGGAGAACAAAAATGGTATCCCTGCCACTTTTATGATATCTATGACCTACTTGGTTTACACTCAGGTTAAATGTGTGTGGATTTTGAATTTCACCGAGCGTTTTTTCATAGTGACACAGCCGCCACATGGTTCTTATCATATTCATTAAACTTTTGTCAGACCTGTACTCAAGACCAGTATATGTCTATGAATTTTATCCGGTCGCGAGGTACCGTAAACGCAAGTTCCAGGTGCTAAAAATATAAAAAAATCGGTGCGATTTTTGTGCGATTGGGAATTTTACAAGTTTAGATTTGAATGTATAAATATAGTATCAAATTCATCAATCATTTGCATTTTATTCTAACAGCCGTGTGAAAGATTTGTGTTTACGTACTTATGGTAGCTACAAGGTTTGCTCAGACATTAGTTAAAAACGGTAGAAATTATTTTTTATGCCCATTGATGAGTCTTGTAAATTTTGTGATGATCTGATGACTCGGTGTGAAGTTATCACAATGCGAAATTTTCCATAGAGTTTCCATTGTCGCCAAAATAACACCAAAATTTCTGCTCGAGCAAACTTAGCGATCTGGATAAATTATCCGGATGGTAAAATTCATGCACAATGAGAAAACTCTAATAGTACTTGGAAGACAGTAAATGATATGGTGCTTGAACAGTCTTGAAATATTGTCAAGATGAAGCGAAATTATTTGGAAAAGGTTATCGACCTTACGACGTGTCTCAGTTGCCAAAGACGTGCTTTCAGAGGACATGATGAAAGTGGTGCCAGTGATAACCGTGATTTTTTTTTGGAATTTTATACATTATTCGCGAAGCATGATTCAACTTTTGAAAATAATTTGAAAAACAAGGTTGTGAACTTTCTGTGGTGGCAAAACACAAAATGAATTGATGAAAATAATTGCTGAAATTATTCGCAAGGACAAGACAGCTGAAATAAAAGATCCATTTTGGCATACGCAACAAGGGTCCACAGAAGGAACAACTCTCCGTGGCTGTCAGATTTGCTAAAGAGTCGAAGAAAGGTTTTCAAGCTTTGTAGACTGTTCAGGAGCTAGAAATGCCTCGTATTTAGCAGATATAATTTTGAGCCTGTTAGACAGCTACAGACTTAGTGAATTGCTTGTTGTTGGACAGTCTTATGATGGTGCTAGTGTCATATAAGGACAAAAAAGTGGTGTACAAATCTAAGATGAAACACCCTTCAGCCACATTTGTACATTGTCTAACTCATAAAATTATCCTGGTTGTGATGGACACACTTTTCACAATCGAAACGTTTACATCCTTTTTCAATGCTATCGAATTCCTTTACCTACACTTTTCGAAGCCATCACATCACGAATTGTTGAAGCAGCTTGAAGAGGCAGTTAGTCTAAACACAAGGCGTGGAATGAGAAGTTTAAGCTCGACTCGTTAGTAAATGAGATTTCACAATTGCAAATATGTGATCGATAGCTATGGGACTATGAAAGAGGCTTTAGAGAAAGAAATGAATGAGGGAAAATACAACGACTCAGTTTATTCATTGGGGATCTTTCATTCAATCAGTAATCCTAAATTTGTAGTAAATCTTTTCATCTTTCACTATGTTCTTTTTATAACGAACATGTTAAGCAAATATATCCAAACTAAAAATGCAACTCTTAGGGATGGGATAAATCATGTGAATTGAATAGTTGAAATACTACTAAGTGAGCGAGAAATCTTTTATGTAGTTTGGGACAAAATTAAACCATTCGCAGAGAAGCACTGTGTGGATCTCACATTTCCCAGTGGATCACGAAAACGGAAAACAGCGAAAAGCACTAGTTTGAAAGGTTTTGATATTTCATATAGCCTCTGACACGCTGTTAGGGCTACAAAGATATATCTACAAACCAAATGGCTCGAAAAGAGTAAGTTACAGGACTCTTCATCTTGGCAAATTATTTATGCTTTTTTGAAGTTTGAAGAAAGATATCAATTTCTTCCATGTAGGCTTAATACATTCCAATTTCTTCAAAGACATTTTGAAAGTAAGCTATCTCCTTCTTCAAGTATGAATTGAAATATATATAGCTTCTAAACAAAAAAATAGTATTATATTTCTAATTATTTCCATTCTATTCCCGTATAATTCATACAAGCTTTCTTTCTTAGTGGTTATTGATAATTAATGTGTAGCTCATACCTACCATTCACATTATAGGCATGTGGTATTCACAGACGTATTCACAGACAAGAAGTTTATTTGATAATGCATTATGCATTAGCAAATAACAAAGAATAAATCAACAAATATATAATGTATTAGTGAATTATATAAGTTGTATGAGCAGTACGTGTACAAACAAAAACAAAATCATCAGATGTCTTGAACCTTTCAGTCCCTGGCCCCTGCCAGATTTTAGGCCACGGCCCGCCTATGGTGTCAAGTCTAAGCAGAAGTGCTTGTGCATCGGCCAGATTTCGAGCCATGATGTTAGTGTCATCCGAGTGCGCTTCCAATAGTGTCGACTTAAACAGCAGCGTGCCGCTGGTGTTCAGGCTCATTGCCCGAATAGCGAACTCAAATGCCAGGTTGAAGAGGGTGGGTGCTATTCCATCGCCCTGTTTCAGGCCATCCAGAGTTTCAAAAGGCTCTGTCACTCTGTTCTGGATGTGGACCTGCGAGACGGAGTTGGTCATCGTCATCTTTACAAGTCTCACTAATTTGGCCGGTATACCAAATTGCAGCATGATGCTATATAGTGCGCCTCAGTTGATGCTGTCATATGCTTGTTTAAAGTCGACAAATATTTGGTATACGTTGACGCTGTATTCCCAGCACTTTTGCAAAATTAACTTGACCGTGAAGAGCTGGTCGGTTGTCGAACGAGCAGATCTGAAACCGCCTTGATACTCGCCAATGATTTCTTGCGCGAACGGTTTGGTTCTATTCTCCAAGATTGATGAAAGAATTTTGTAGGCCGTACAGACTAAGGATATGCCTCTGTAATTCTCACACCGTAGTTTATCTCCCTTTTTATGAATGAACCAGATGATACTTCTACGCCAATTGTCTGGGATTACCTCAGCTTCCCATATTCGCAGCAGTAGTTGATGTAGCGCACTTAATAAACCCGCCCCACCAGACTTCAGTAACTCAGCTGGTGTCTCATCAGCGCCCAGCGCTTTGTTCCTTTTCAGTAAACGCAACGCGAGATCAACTTCTTCTACTGTCGGGGGTTGTGTGGATGGAGTTTGATCCACGGTAACATCATGGAGCTCAGCTTCTGCTGCCAGGATGTTTGATGGCGGATTCAGAAGCTCTTTGAAGTAGGATGCCCATCGTTTGCTAATACTTTCGGTGTCGCTGAAAATACTTCCTTCTTTGTCTTTACAGAGTCCTGTCCTGGGTTGGTAGCCATTTTTGGCTCTGGTCGTAAGTTAGATTAATTGTCTGTAGGCCTCATTTTTTGCGTCAAGTGAATTTCTGCATTCTTTTCAAACCATTCATTTTGCACTCGTCACGCTTTGTATCCCACAACATTTTCTGCTGCATCCCTTATTGTATTTTTGGGTTCTTCACAGAACTTGTGGACACCTGCGTTGCTGGAGTTGCGCAACATAAGTGAAATTCTTTCCTCCAGCGCGGTCACAAATGCTTGCGCCGTATCATCGTTCAGCAGATTCTCAACCGCGAAGATTTTGGAAGGGCTGAATCTCGATTGGTGCTCTGAGGAAATTCTGCACCGGTATATTGTTTTCACCATGTGATGATTGGAGTCGCAGTTAGTTCTGCGGTACGACCGCACATCCATCACACTTGACGCCCATCTCTTGCTGATAAGGACGTGGTCAATTTGGTTGACGGTATGTGCGTCTGGAGATTTCCAGGTTTGCTTATGAATGCGACGGTATGGAAAGCAATTTGAGCTTGCAACAAGGTTCCTGCTGCAAGCGAAATCAATTAGACGTTGGCCGTTATCGTTGCATTCTTCGTGGAGGCTGTGTCCTCCCGTGGTCTCCATATGCCAACTTTCATTCCCTACTTTAGCATTGAAATCTCCCAGCAGCGTTTTTACATCATTTGATGGAAGTGAGTCGAAGAGAGTTTCCAGGCAAGCATAAAACTCGTCTTTTACTGAATCTTCTTTAACTTCGGTGGGAGCGTGCACATTGATGAGCGAGTGGTTGAAAAATCACGCCTTAATGCGAATCGCACACCGCCTTTCGTTCACGGGTTTGAAGTCAATAACGCGCGGCTTGAGCTGCTCATTCACTATGAATGCTACTCCAAACTCCTTGTGGCCCGATGGTTTGTAAAAATTGTGTGCGATTTCTTGTCGTTGATCTCGCAGCCTAACCAATTTGTTTCCTGGACTGCAGTAATGCTCAGTTTGTACTGTTCGACCTGATGAAGGAGAGCCTTTTCGGCCCCCGGTTTGTTCAGGGAGCGTAGATTCCAGGTTCCGAGAGAATAATCCGTTATGCGTTTGCGTGGTCGTCGTTGTTGATCCGTCCAATCCAAGGCTATAGTTCCAGGTATCTTTGTTGGCACATCTCTCAACCATTTCCATGGGTGGCCTCGGTGATAGTAGCTTCAGGGGACTCACCGCGTGCCAAAGCTCCCACTACTATGTTGCAAGTCTGATAACGTGGCTAATCCTCCCTAAAGACCTGAGACGCTTAGGTGTAATTCAGCCATCAGGCTGCTACTATACAAATTTTACTGATGATAGTGTTACCTTATTGCCTCAAACCCTCCTCCTTTCTCCGGGCTTGGGACCGGCATATCACAAGTTAGACTTTTGATTGACTACTTTGGATACCATTTGGCGAGTAAAAGGAATATCTCCGACACTTTTATGCAATCCACTACAGAGAATTTCGCTTGTTTTTTTCGCAGCGAATGTTTGCTGCGCTTATTGTTTTTTGATGGGATGATACGCAAGTCGGCACATTTTCACCTATCAGCTAACACGGATAAATATACTCTCACCTATCATTTGAGAGTATGCTTTTCTCACTTTTGCTTATGATAAATTGAACTTATTTTGGTTTTGGTTCTTCTTAGGTACAATACCGGTCTTTTCGTGCTATTTATTAGTACTTATGCTGTGTCATGGGTCAGTAAAGCAAGCTTCCTCCTGCTTTATGCGCAGCACTTTTTCAACGTATGTTGAGACTGCACGCCAGTTCTCCTCGTTTCGTAGCATTGCATCCGCGATCGTCTCTTGCGTTACCAGGCTGATCGTGGACTCAATGGTGCGCCTCAAATTTACGAAGCGACTGCACATAAAGAATGTGTACTGAACATCATCGAGCTCGGTCACACTGTACCGGAAGTACGGAATTATCCCTCGCTTCGTCAGCAAAACAATCTCTGTTTTTGAGACTGCTAGCTGGAGGCGATGCTCGGTCATCCACCGATCCACCCTCCTCATGACCTGGTTAAGTTTGAGTTTAGCGACTTCAGCAGATCTGGAAGTGATTACCACTGCGACGTCATCAGTGATACGGAACGTCTGCTCAAGAGCCCGGAGGATGTCCGTCCACCTTGCCGAGTGACGCCAAAAGTTACCTGAAATGAGGATGCATTAGTCTCTGGTACGAAGACTGATTTGTTGTAGAGGTGGGGCTTTCTCTGCTTTAAGAGATTGAAAAACTGGGCAACCTCTTTAGTTAGCAGTATATGTGTTATCATTGTTACTACATATTTTAATCGCAGTGTTTTGTGAACTCTTTCAACAAACGTTGTAGAGTAAAACTCTTCAAAAATAATACTCATACTGGCCAAATTTCTGACAATTCACATATCGCACGGAAACTTTAGCTGGCTCTTTAGCTGCATAAGAAATCGTGAGCTGTAACAGCCATCTGAAATAATATTTAGCTAACCACTTGTTCAGTATTTAACGGTTTGAAGCCTTTTCCAAAATTCTCTTTTAACTTCTTTTTCGTCACCAAGCAAAAACTAGTTATTTGTTTAGAAACGGAATACGATTTCTTATGCACTAAAAGAACTCACAATAATATAGCACGAGCAACTAGAAAAAAAGCCAAATATTAAACAAGTTCAGCCATGTTGTTTTAGCGTCGACATGTCATCGGACTCACTAATTGAGCAAATCACCCACGTAGAAGATACACACGTATACATAAATTTTGAAGAAAATGAATGATAAAACCGTATTGGTGGTTTCCTTAGCTTCAGTTACCATACACTTAATCAAACCTGATACATAATTACAATAGCTCCTTCATTTCTCACCACTTGGAAAGAAACTGCATTTACATGGATAGGTACGTCAATTTCACTTTCGATTCCATAGAACCATCGAAACGACTATCATTATTACTACAGCCCAATTGTAAAACAAAACAAAATCGAACACGTTCGCCTGCAATATCTCAATTCTGCTGTTTTAATCAGATTTCCTCTAGATTTTATCATTGGGAAACACTATAGTACCCCAAAGCTAACCAAAAGTGCATAACTAAGTGAAAGACATCAGACTCGAAACGAAATGCATGAACGTGGAATTGTGAAAAGTCAATTTCGAAAAGGTAAACAGCCAAAGTGAACTGTTCAACGGCTGTTGATCACAAAACGTCGTCATTTGCTCGATAGTGGTAATAACGGGTCCGTGGCGAAGTTGAAACTCGATAAATGCCTAGATGAAAACGCAAGGAGCCGTGAAAAATGCAAATCACTGCAACAAGAGGTAGTTTGCATTGGACCCCGTAAAAATCATCAGCGCAGCAATCCAGCAAGTGTGAAAATGACATTCCTACTCACATTCACGCTTATCTTCACGCTTCGCGGGCCATCTGCTTGGTATCCAGCCACTGTGACGGCAGCATCGCAGCATCATCAAAGTTCAGGTAAGTTCTTATCTTCGTTGTTCTCGTATCTTGAAATCAGCTTTCGAATGCGATCTTTTTGCTCTTAGATGAAAATTCGCAGACTTTAATTTAGCAGTTACAAATTCTCGTCTAGCAATCTGTAACGGATTTATTTTACCCCAGCATTGATTGAGACGTAGGATGTCGTTTTGTTACGTCTTAATTGCAGTGGCCTTTCGGACCCCCACGAGATTTCGTCTATTTTTCACTCTAGCAGATAATGCAGCATTATATCGATAGGATATACTTTTACTGTCCATTTGTAACTCTTCTACCACAATCGATTGCCTGATACAGTTATTACTCGGGTAATTGGCTGGATCGTGGCCTTACACTCCGCAAAACACTTTCACTCTTGATTGCCATCGCGCGCGGTGCGCGATTATGACTGCAATTAAGTAATACACGGTGCGAGAAGCAAGCGAATCCGAGATTCGCATGTAAAAGAGCGTTTGCCTAGCGTCTTTACGCGATAAACAAGTTGGGAAAGGTAAGTGATAATGATAATCGAATCGGACCGCAAAGTGTGAAGTGATCTGCTTGGAACAAGATGTTTTTCGCGATCAGGACCGGCACGCAGCCACTCTAATTAACTCGAACCGAACTGATTTTACAACTTAATTGTGTTTTGAGCAGCACGAATAGAATCGGACCCATTGTCAGCCATAATCACATTAAAGATTAGACATGGTAATAGACGCACCAATGATTGGAGCAAAAACATTTTAATTTTTTGGGCCCAATTTCTCCTGCTGCGTGTGAGTCGTCAATCGCTCACCAGGAGGCGGCCACACTATATTGAAAAATGACGGAAGGTGAAACGAGAAAATTATAAAAATTATCTATTGCGCAACAGAATTTTAATTGAATTTAGTGTAACAGTACTTATTTTGATTGTTGATTTTTCTGTTTGGATATTTGGGGAATTTTTCACTTAAGGCTAGGCGGTGTTGGAAGAAAGTGACAAATTACCGTGTAATTGGTTCAAATTGATCCAAGAAATTGCTTGTATAGCACGATGTATTATATAAAAATGATTGCATGTAGACCCTGACGAATCATTACGACATGGAATGATTTGATTTTTCATAAGTAAAGCGGATTCCGTTTGGAGATGACAATTTAATCGCATATAATAGCACAGTGTTGGTTTACAAAGTGTTTGCTTGTTTTCACTTTGCTTCGATACGATCTTCAACCATTGACATTGAAATGATTACAATAACAGGTTTTCATTTAAAAATTCGACACCTCTCAGGGTCGTCTTATGAAAACAAGTCAGGATTGGGATGGCATTGTTAAGCCTGCGATATTTTTGACGTACAGCAAGTGCATGGAATATAAAACTCTAGTGCGTGGATTTGGTAAATCAAAATCAATAGGAATAAAAAGAAATATAGGCATCAAAAGTGTGAAGTTTTATATTTTTCGATGCTTATTTTCAACTCCATTATATATATACAATATATACAGCTATGTAGTCCACTGATCGCAAGTCTAACTTGTGATTTGCCGGTCCCAAGCCCGGAGAAAGGAGGAGGGTTTGAGGCAATGAGGTAACTCTATCTTCAGTAAAGTTTGTACAGTTGCAGCCTGATGGCTGAATTACACCTAAGCGTCTCAGGTCATTAGGGAGGATTAGCCACGTTGTCAGACCTGCAACAAAGTTGTGTGAACTTTGGCATGAGGCAAGTCTCCTGAAGCAACGATCACCGTGGCCCCCATGGAAATGATTGAGCGATTTGCCGACAACTCATCCTTGTAAAAAATTCATTCGTCAAGAAACCTGGAACAATAGCCTCGGATTGGACGGATCAACAACGACGACCACGCACAACGGATTATTCTCTCGGAACCTGGAATGTACGCTCCCTGAACAAACCAGGGGCCGAAAAGGCTATCCTTCATCAGGTCGAACAGTACAAACTGAGCATTACTGCAGTCCAGGAAACAAATTGGTTAGGCTGCGAGATGAACGACAAGATATCGCACACAATTTGTACAAGCGGCAACCCATCGGGCCACAAGAAGTTTGGAGTAGCATGCATAGTGAATAATCAACTCAAGCTGCGTGTTACTGACTTCAAACCCGTGAACAAAAGGCTGTGTGCGATTCACATTAAGGCGCGATTTTTCAACCTTTGGCTCATCAATGACCACGCTCCCATCGAAATTAAAGAAGACTCAGTAAAAGGCGAGTTTTAGGCCTGCCTGGAAACTCTCTTCGGCTCACTTCCATCAAATGATGTAAAAATGCTGCTGATAGGTTTCAATGCAAAAGTCGGGAATGAAAGTTGGCATAGGGGGACCACGGGAGGACACAGCCTCCACGAAGAATGCAACGATAACGGCCAACGTCTAATTGACTTCGCTTGCAGCAGCAACCTTGTCGCAAGCTCAACTTGCTTTCCACACCATCGCATTCATAAGCAGTCCTGGAAATCTCCAGACACATACAGTCAACCAAATTGACCACGTCTTTATCAGCAAGAGATGGGTGTCAAGTGTGATGAATGTTCGGTCGTACTGCGACACCGATCATCACCTGGTGAAAACACCATACCGGTGCAGAATTTCCTCAGAGCCCCAATCGAGATTCAGCTCTCCCAAAATTTTCGCGGTTGAGAATCTCCTGAACGATGATACGGTGCAAGCATATACGACCTCGCTGGAGGAAAAAATTTCACCAATGTTGCGCGACTCCAGCAACGCAGGTGTCCACGAGTTCTGGGAAGAACTCAAAAATACAATCAAGAATGCGACAGAAAACATTGTGGGATACAAAGCCCGACGAGCGCGAAATGAATAATTTGACGTAGAATGCAGAAACACACTTGACGGAAAAAATTAGGCATGCAGTCAATGGATCTAACGTGCGATCAGAGCCAAAAAGGAAAAATATGACGCGCTACGGCGAAGATCCCAAAGAATAATTAGTCGTAAGAAACGGGAATACTTTGACGAGCAGTTGCTAAAAATTAATGTCAACCTTGTTAGTAAGAACACCAGACAAGCATACAGACTAGTAAACGCAATCAAAAATGGCTGCCAACCCAGGACAAGCCTCTGTAAGGACAAAGATGGAAGTATTATCAGCGACACAGAAAGTATTAGCAAACGATATGCGTCCTACTTCGAAGAGCTTCTGAATCCACCATCAAACATTCTGGCAGCAGAAGCTGAGCTCCATGATGTTACCGTGGATCAATCCCATCCACACAACCCCTATTCTCACAACCCTCGACAGCAGAAGAAGTTGATCTCGCCTTGCGTCCAAAGTGCCGTACACTGACGAGATTCCAGCTGAATTACTGAAATCTGGTGGGGCGGGTTTATTAAGTGCGCTACTTCAACAACTGCTGCGAATATGGGAGACTGAGGTGATCTGTCCCATACATAAAGAAGGAAATAAACTGCGGCGCGAGAATTACAGATCTTGGAGAACAGACATAAACCGTTAGCGGAAGAACTCATTGGCGAGTATCAAGGCTATCGACCTGCTCTTTACGGTCAAGTTAATTTTGCAAAAGTGCTGGGAATACAACGTCAACGTATACCAAATCTTACCAAAGCATATGACAGCATCGACCGAGGTGCACTATATAGCATCATGCTGCAATTTGGTATACCGGCCAAATTAGTGAGACTTGTAAAGTTGACGATGACCAACTCCGTCTCGCAGGTCCAGATCCAGAACAGAGTGACAGAGCCTTTTGAAACTCTGGTTGGCCTGAAGCAGGGCGATGGAATAGCACCCACCCACTTGAGTTCGCTATTCAGACAATGAACCTGAACACCAGCGGCATGCTACTTTTTAAGTCGACCCAATTGGCAGCGTATGTGGACGACATTAACTTCTGCTTAGAGTTGACAACACAGCAAAGCAAGTTGGACACAACGAAAGCTATGTTGCAATCTAGGACAAGGACGCCAGTGCACTCGACCATCAATGTAGGGGACCTATGCATCAAATTCGTGAACAACTTCGTTTACCTGGGTAGCAACCTATCGAAAACGAAGCTGACGAAATCAAGCGACGGATACAATTAGCAAATAAGACGTTCTTTTCGGTCCTCCCCATTAAGAAATCAAAATATGTGCACAAAAAGACTCAGCTCCGTGTTTAACGAAACGTGGACTCTGACCCAAGCCTCCGAAAATACGTCCGACACTTTCGAACGGAAAGTTCTACGGCATATTTTCGAGGTTGTTTGCGAGCGAGATAGTTGGCGCATCCAGTACAACAATGAGTTGTACGAACTTTATGATGAGCTGGAAGTCTCCAAAATCGTCAAACTTTAATAAATACAATGGGCAGGGCATGTACAACGCATGGATGATGATTGCATGCCAAAACGGATCATGAATGGAAGACGCGTGGACGGAAAAAGACTAAGAGGAAGACCAAGAGCTCGTTGCGAGAGCTCAGTACATGCTGATGCCGAGCAACTATTGAGGCTACAAAATTGGAGGACGCGGTCACGTGACCGAGATAATTGGAGGAGATCGATCCAGGCAGCCAAGGCCCGACTCCGGGCTGTTGTGCCACGATGATGATGATGAAATGGCCAAAAAATAGCAACACGCTGCAATTGATTAACTTGATCTACGCAAACCGTATATTTTTCCAAGAAATTTCTGGTTCAGGCAATCTGACCGTAACGGGATGTTTAACTAACCCATATTGTACGAGAAAACTTATGAATAAACCAAATAAAATTTATTCAAGATGCAAAAGAGGCGGGGAGTAATAATAGCAACAGCGAATTCTATAGTGATTATTCTCTTCAAGAAAATGTTTTGGTGAACTAATTTAGAAGTTTTTTAATGGTTTATTAATGTTTTTGCTTTGAAAAAAATGTTTTTGTCGTAGAAAATAATGGGCCGAAGATAACATTCTACGTAGGCTCGAAAAGCCACAATTAGAGTCCTGGAGGTATCACTAATGCCCTTTTCATGCAAAACCGAAGCCTTAAATAAGCGGACGGCCAACGAAAATATCAAAGAGACATAGATGCACTGTTTTTAAAAGAAAAGTATATCCTATTTTATCGTCAGGAATGTTAGTTCAAAAGACGGGAATAAGCGTAAGTATCAGAACTGTTCGATGTACTCGCCAAAAGAATGGTCTTCAAACCAGACCTCCCAGGAAGGTTCTTCTGATGAAGCAAGTACATCGAAAAATCATACTGAGTTCGCTTAACTATACCACTTTTTCGTAGACCCCACCTGAACTCAAAACAATGAGGAAATATCCTATGGAGCGATGAGACGAAAATAAAACTGTTCGGGGTGGACATGGTCTACCAAGGCAGGTTTATAATCCACGATACACAAAATCCACAACAAAGCATGGAGCTGGTCATGATAAAATTTAGGGTTATTTTGCATGGTGGAATACTGGTCTAATTTGTCTAACCGATGATGTTATGACGAAAGAAAAGTACAGTGAAATTTAACACAATATTATGAAAACATGCACTCAGAGCATTATCACATGCCTTAGGGATGTGGTCCCACTACGTTAGCTTAGTGTCCAGCGTCAGTCCCAGATACCTTAACGACCTTACTGACCTCTGCAGAGCCCACTGCCATCGGAATGACAGTTGATATCCTCCGTTTTAACAGTATGACGATATCTGTCTTTGACAGTGCCAGCTGCAGGCCATGGTCGGTAATCCACAGTTCCACCCTTCTTATAGCTTGATTATTTTATTTATTTATTTATTTATTTACCAAGCAAGGCGTAAAAAGAATAAAATAAAATAGTACATGCATAAAATTACGAAACAAAATAAAAATAAACCAAATTATATATAAATACAAGACTAGTAAATAGTGCATAAATAAAATTAGTTATAAACAGACAACAAACAAAGTAATAAATAAATGACAAATGACAAATAAATGACTAACAAATTAAATACAAAATTTAAATTTAAAATGAATATACAATACATATATGTAAGTATGGTGGGGGTGGGGGAGACTATAAAGAGATGGCCTTGATGATGTTATTTTTGAACGTTGATTTAGAAATCGTAGGGGAAAAAATCTCGCTCATGCTATTGAATAACCTGCAACACCTATTTATTGGCTTGTTGTGTTCGTATTCAATAAGCAATCGTCGGGATCTAGTGACTCTCACGGGCTGATTGAGTAAAAACTTTTCTTTCAAGTAGACGACATTGACCACGTCTCTGATGACATCGAAGCTGAAGCACTCAGATAACATTAATCTTCTCGACGCAAGTGGTAACAAATTAATACATTTAAGGTGATATTCGTATGATGGTAGATTACTGAAATCATAAGGGTTGAAAAAATCTCTCAAAGCTTATAGTAAAAACTGCTTCTGAACAGACTCAAATCTTTGGCTGTGAATTTCGAAAGCCGGGTTGCAGATAGTACACGCATATTCGAGAAGAGGACGCTCGAGTAAACTATGTAAGGATTTAGTAACCCAAAGATTCTTAAACTCTTTGGCCCGTCGCTTAATGAAGTCTAAATTGGGCGAAATCGACAGTTCTATAGATGATTACTGCTCCCACATCGTGAGCATTATCCACGAGAAACACATCCGCTGGCATTTGCAGGCGCAGCAGTCCATCGTAAAAGATACTCCAGAAGTCAGGTCCAAGGAAAGACCGCTGTATTGCCCCTGAGGTGGCAAGCCAGCTACGAACACCTTAGTCAGTATCAAACAACAGTCATCAGTCCCTAAGATGATCCCGCATCATAAACAGCAGGTAGTCATAAATGCGGAAGCTATGCTAGAGGGCCCAAAGCACATCTATCCACCTCGTCGAATTGAAGCCATTTTGGACATCTAGCGTCATCAGTAGAACAACTGGTCGCTGTGGCATGCCTCTTCCGCTCTTGATACCATCCCTATCACTACTGAAATGGCATCAGCTGTTGAATGCCCCTTCCGAAAGCCATGCTGACTGTCAGACAGATCACCAGTTGATCTAATTGCTGACAGCAGCCATGGCTTGAGGAGCTTTGCCGCCGTGTCTAGCATACAAAGCGGACGGTACGCGGACTGATTGTCCGAATATCCCTTTCCTTTATCGCTGAGCGCCAATGGAGCAACTTTCCATCATGAAGGGAAGACCCCCGCCATTAAACATCAAATATATAAATCCAGTAGTAGCCGCGGTTAACTCTCCACTACAGCTTTAAGTGATTCGACTGGCACTCCATCTTCCGGTTTTTCATCCCAGATAACGCGGCGATCAGCTCCTCTTCTGTAAAGAGAGGAACGTCCCCCTAGTCAACGATGATGCTACCATCCGCTGTGCTCTGCGCCTGCACGCCAAAGCGATGCGTCGCAGTTCAGCGATTTCATCATACTTCCACGGAAGCGTTGCCGTCGGGGCATTGAAGCATCGCATGCTCTGCGAATCAGACTCATAGTGCTACAGAGAGTTGCTTCGACTGCTTCACGAGTCACTGTGGCCTTAATGGGAGGAGCTTCTTCCTCCAGGCTTAGGTTTATTGACGTTACCATCTCACTTCTGTTTCACCTGGCTGCGTTCGAGCCAAGCATTCTCCACAATGAGTGGTGTTACCTGTGTCTGTTCCCAATGATGGAGAAGGTGATGTAGTTATGGTCACTGCTTGTATAGTCCTCCATCGCCCTCCAATCACACACGAGGGCCATCAGTCCTTCCGATGCCATGATCATATCGGGAATGGATTCGCCAACGCCGGGCTTTCGATATGTTGGCGTAAAGCCCGTGTTTAGCGCCAACAAGTTCAGCCAGGACACCATCTTTACTACACGCCACCGTCGAGTGTTTTTGTTGGGCATACCCCACTCTAAAGCTCTCGCATTGAAGTCACCCCCGACTATGACAAGGCTGTCGATGTTGCAGAGAGTGTCCGCTAGTGAACTGATCTTATTTCCGAATTCCTGCATTGAGTCATTTGGCGACAAGTAACAGCTCACGAAAATTAAACTTACGTATTGGTGTAATTCGCACCAATACTAAGCCTTGCCACAGCCGCCCCCACGGATACTTACGCTGAAAACGTCAGCGATCCAGATAGCCGCGTACCCTGTGGCGTCCGGAAACCAAGTAGGTAAGTTTCTCCTTCTATAAGGCTCACTGATCACGACAAACTGATCCTTTTTTTTCGCTGACGAGCTGTGTTAGGAGATCAAGTTTCCTTGGAGAGTCCTCATTTCGGTTTGATTTAACTCTGGCCCAAGGTTAAGTCTTTTAAATTTATTATGAATTCCCGTTGCAACTATCCAGTCAGTAATGAATGACTTTTTAATAGGATGTCGCACATGCGCCACCAAGCGTGGGGGCGAATCTAAATTCAATTGTTTTTTACAATTTAATAAAGACAAGAACAACGACTTAATAAAAATTATTATTTTTCAAACGGATAATCAAAAAAAAAATTATGTGGTTTTATCAAAAAGTTATTTGAGTTTCTTCAAGTAGCAATATTCATCAGCCACCCTGTATTTAAGGAGGTCAGCGATATGAAGCTTTCGTTTGCGAAATTAGTCGCACCAATAGTTTCCCACAAGCCTCGACACTCTGTTGTTTTGAATTAACCTTCAATTCGAAAACAGCCAAATTAAATGCAACCACTAAAATTCAGAGGTAATTATTCTCACCTTCTGCTTTAAACTACTAGACAACATAATTCAGATTGTAACGCTTATCCACAATTAAAGGTGAGATAATCTCATTGAACACATTTAGTTTAATTGCTTCTTTCTTTCCAAAATCTGACTTGTATGATTGTAATCTACCACAATCGTAATGTAATTATTTGCGTAAGCTCCACATTCCCCGCTTGGTGCGGGTGCGAAAATATCAAAGAGACATAGATGCACTGTTTTTAAAAGAAAAGTATATCCTATTTTATCGTCAGGAATGTTAGTTCAAAAGACGGGAATAAGCGTAAGTATCAGAACTGTTCGATGTACTCGCCAAAAGAATGGTCTTCAAACCAGACCTCCCAGGAAGGTTCTTCTGATGAAGCAAGTACATCGAAAAATCATACTGAGTTCGCTTAACTATACCACTTTTTCGTAGACCCCACCTGAACTCAAAACAATGAGGAAATATCCTATGGAGCGATGAGACGAAAATAAAACTGTTCGGGGTGGACATGGTCTACCAAGGCAGGTTTATAATCCACGATACACAAAATCCACAACAAAGCATGGAGCTGGTCATGATAAAATTTAGGGTTATTTTGCATGGTGGAATACTGGTCTAATTTGTCTAACCGATGATGTTATGACGAAAGAAAAGTACAGTGAAATTTAACACAATATTATGAAAACATGCACTCAGAGCATTATCACATGCCTTAGGGATGTGGTCCCACTACGTTAGCTTAGTGTCCAGCGTCAGTCCCAGATACCTTAACGACCTTACTGACCTCTGCAGAGCCCACTGCCATCGGAATGACAGTTGATATCCTCCGTTTTAACAGTATGACGATATCTGTCTTTGACAGTGCCAGCTGCAGGCCATGGTCGGTAATCCACAGTTCCACCCTTCTTATAGCTTGATTATTTTATTTATTTATTTATTTATTTACCAAGCAAGGCGTAAAAAGAATAAAATAAAATAGTACATGCATAAAATTACGAAACAAAATAAAAATAAACCAAATTATATATAAATACAAGACTAGTAAATAGTGCATAAATAAAATTAGTTATAAACAGACAACAAACAAAGTAATAAATAAATGACAAATGACAAATAAATGACTAACAAATTAAATACCAAATTTAAATTTAAAATGAATATACAATACATATATGTAAGTATGGTGGGGGTGGGGGAGACTATAAAGAGATGGCCTTGATGATGTTATTTTTGAACGTTGATTTAGAAATCGTAGGGGAAAAAATCTCGCTCATGCTATTGAATAACCTGCAACACCTATTTATTGGCTTGTTGTGTTCGTATTCAATAAGTAATCGTCGGGATCTAGTGACTCTCACGGGCTGATTGAGTAAAAACTTTTCTTTCAAGTAGACGACATTGACCACGTCTCTGATGACATCGAAGCTGAAGCACTCAGATAACATTAATCTTCTCGACGCAAGTGGTAACAAATTAATACATTTAAGGTGATATTCGTATGATGGTAGATTACTGAAATCATAAGGGTTGAAAAAATCTCTCAAAGCTTATAGTAAAAACTGCTTCTGAACAGACTCAAATCTTTGGCTGTGAATTTCGAAAGCCGGGTTGCAGATAGTACACGCATATTCGAGAAGAGGACGCTCGAGTAAACTATGTAAGGATTTAGTAACCCAAAGATTCTTAAACTCTTTGGCCCGTCGCTTAATGAAGTCTAAATTGGGCGAAATCGACAGTTCTATAGATGATTACTGCTCCCACATCGTGAGCATTATCCACGAGAAACACATCCGCTGGCATTTGCAGGCGCAGCAGTCCATCGTAAAAGATACTCCAGAAGTCAGGTCCAAGGAAAGACCGCTGTATTGCCCCTGAGGTGGCAAGCCAGCTACGAACACCTTAGTCAGTATCAAACAACAGTCATCAGTCCCTAAGATGATCCCGCATCATAAACAGCAGGTAGTCATAAATGCGGAAGCTATGCTAGAGGGCCCAAAGCACATCTATCCACCTCGTCGAATTGAAGCCATTTTGGACATCTAGCGTCATCAGTAGAACAACTGGTCGCTGTGGCATGCCTCTTCCGCTCTTGATACCATCCCTATCACTACTGAAATGGCATCAGCTGTTGAATGCCCCTTCCGAAAGCCATGCTGACTGTCAGACAGATCACCAGTTGATCTAATTGCTGACAGCAGCCATGGCTTGAGGAGCTTTGCCGCCGTGTCTAGCATACAAAGCGGACGGTACGCGGACTGATTGTCCGAATATCCCTTTCCTTTATCGCTGAGCGCCAATGGAGCAACTTTCCATCATGAAGGGAAGACCCCCGCCATTAAACATCAAATATATAAATCCAGTAGTAGCCGCGGTTAACTCTCCACTACAGCTTTAAGTGATTCGACTGGCACTCCATCTTCCGGTTTTTCATCCCAGATAACGCGGCGATCAGCTCCTCTTCTGTAAAGAGAGGAACGTCCCCCTAGTCAACGATGATGCTACCATCCGCTGTGCTCTGCGCCTGCACGCCAAAGCGATGCGTCGCAGTTCAGCGATTTCATCATACTTCCACGGAAGCGTTGCCGTCGGGGCATTGAAGCATCGCATGCTCTGCGAATCAGACTCATAGTGCTACAGAGAGTTGCTTCGACTGCTTCACGAGTCACTGTGGCCTTAATGGGAGGAGCTTCTTCCTCCAGGCTTAGGTTTATTGACGTTACCATCTCACTTCTGTTTCACCTGGCTGCGTTCGAGCCAAGCATTCTCCACAATGAGTGGTGTTACCTGTGTCTGTTCCCAATGATGGAGAAGGTGATGTAGTTATGGTCACTGCTTGTATAGTCCTCCATCGCCCTCCAATCACACACGAGGGCCATCAGTCCTTCCGATGCCATGATCATATCGGGAATGGATTCGCCAACGCCGGGCTTTCGATATGTTGGCGTAAAGCCCGTGTTTAGCGCCAACAAGTTCAGCCAGGACACCATCTTTACTACACGCCACCGTCGAGTGTTTTTGTTGGGCATACCCCACTCTAAAGCTCTCGCATTGAAGTCACCCCCGACTATGACAAGGCTGTCGATGTTGCAGAGAGTGTCCGCTAGTGAACTGATCTTATTTCCGAATTCCTGCATTGAGTCATTTGGCGACAAGTAACAGCTCACGAAAATTAAACTTACGTATTGGTGTAATTCGCACCAATACTAAGCCTTGCCACAGCCGCCCCCACGGATACTTACGCTGAAAACGTCAGCGATCCAGATAGCCGCGTACCCTGTGGCGTCCGGAAACCAAGTAGGTAAGTTTCTCCTTCTATAAGGCTCACTGATCACGACAAACTGATCCTTTTTTTTCGCTGACGAGCTGTGTTAGGAGATCAAGTTTCCTTGGAGAGTCCTCATTTCGGTTTGATTTAACTCTGGCCCAAGGTTAAGTCTTTTAAATTTATTATGAATTCCCGTTGCAACTATCCAGTCAGTAATGAATGACTTTTTAATAGGATGTCGCACATGCGCCACCAAGCGTGGGGGCGAATCTAAATTCAATTGTTTTTTACAATTTAATAAAGACAAGAACAACGACTTAATAAAAATTATTATTTTTCAAACGGATAATCAAAAAAAAAATTATGTGGTTTTATCAAAAAGTTATTTGAGTTTCTTCAAGTAGCAATATTCATCAGCCACCCTGTATTTAAGGAGGTCAGCGATATGAAGCTTTCGTTTGCGAAATTAGTCGCACCAATAGTTTCCCACAAGCCTCGACACTCTGTTGTTTTGAATTAACCTTCAATTCGAAAACAGCCAAATTAAATGCAACCACTAAAATTCAGAGGTAATTATTCTCACCTTCTGCTTTAAACTACTAGACAACATAATTCAGATTGTAACGCTTATCCACAATTAAAGGTGAGATAATCTCATTGAACACATTTAGTTTAATTGCTTCTTTCTTTCCAAAATCTGACTTGTATGATTGTAATCTACCACAATCGTAATGTAATTATTTGCGTAAGCTCCACATTCCCCGCTTGGTGCGTGTGCGGAATCGCGCTAACATACAAGCGTTGAAGATTAGTCGGCTCGTACTTGTTCAATGTATTTTTCTTACGAAGTGAAAGTGCGAAAAATGCATTTCATTCTGAAGTTTAGATCCGAAGAAATGATTAAATCAACAACAAAACTTTGTAGCTGGTAATGCGATTAGCTGGGCAATTTGAGATCACTGAAGACATTTCGGGAGACTGTTAATTGCGGTAGGCCGGAAAATGTACATGAATTGATGAATACCGTCTGACGGTAAGGTCAAATCCAGCTTGTCTCGTCTGCGTTGCACTAATGAGGACAGCAGACGCTCGACATGTCTATAATAAAGGTAATAGACGAATAAGAAGAGGTGTAGTAAAAATTGGCACTCGAAATAGAATTAGTCATGATTGTATACCAAATTTGAATCTGAAAATGTATATAAACGGTATAAACGGTAGCAGATATAGAGAGACATGTTTAAAATGACAAATGCGATTTTTTCGGATTGATTTATAATGAAGTGACAAGCTTGTACTTGCAATTTCGTTTGATCTATAAAAAGGGTAATGGAAATTAGAGAAAAAATTGGGGTCAAGTTCATATTAGAGAAAAGATTTTTCAGTGTGGGAACATATCTTATGTAGGTTTAGAGCACACTTGGAAGTGGGCAAAGTTTTTTCATTAAAAATTGGAGTATATATGATTCTTAATCATTTTGATATCCTCGTTTTAAATATATATGTATATTGTGAAGCTTTTCATTTATTATTCACAATATAAAAGCTTCAAATCTAAGCTTTTTTAATGTGAATATCGGTAGATATCCAACTCTTACCCAACAATTAAGTCAATAGAATTTAACTTTGAAAATTTTGATGTAGACGATAGAATAACAAATAATTTAGATAAACTTTTCTGACAGAAAACGCTTCGATTCAAACAAACTTGTATGCTTCTGCCTTGATTAGTAAAATGAATGAAACTAATGATGAAAATTACGATGTCTTACGGAGGAGAAAATCTACTGGAGAGGAAAAGGGTCCTGAAAATGAAATTTAGTTTTCAAAAAACAATTAGACCTGGTCTGAACTAAATTAAGAAAAATCTACGAATAATAAACAGATCCAATAGAAATGATGCCTCCCACAAAAAGCTTAAAATAAATCAAGCTGCTAATAAAAATTGTGCAATCGGAAAAATATGTTGCCGAGAATCAAAATAAAATATTTACTTGTTTACGAGATGTGAAATTTTCCATAAATCAAATAAACTTTTATTTGATGTCAGTAATTTGTATAAATATTGTGTAAGTAAATTATATCTACAATGCGAGCATGTTTTCACATGTTTCAAGATCAACCACGCTTCAACATTCGACGAAAAAATTGATAGTTTTTATAATTTCTGTTACAAATGAGAGGTCGGTTGCTTAGCTCGCTAGCGCGTCAGTCCGAAGCAGCGATCTACTGCTCGCGGGTTCGAACTCCGCCGGGTTTATGGTTGTGTTTGTTCGTCTTGAGTTGTGTTAACAGCTGGCTCCGTTGATTTAGTTTCACATTATAGCTTTAAGTGGCAACTAAGTCATCAATAACACTAGCGCTTCAGCAAATAGGAAAAAATGTGGCACTTAAAATGAAGAATAAAGGAATAATTGCTATCGGTTTCTCCCATATGTGTCTCCTTACCACCTAAGCATTTGCTTCAAAAGGATTCAAACCATATTGCTTTGGCACGTGAAAATATTTTTATTACTTGTTTTTATTTTTTTCATTCCCTTCAAAGTAAGCCGCGCTTTTGAAATGAAGGTAGGCAGAGTTTTTGCGTGCCAACGATGTGCAATGTTCTCATTAGGTCCCCCATCTAAATAGTAACCGCGCCCAACAGTGCTTAACTTCGCTGATCGTAGGAGAACCGATTGATGCCAGATCTATGGAAACATTTCCTTGAAACTATGCCAAATTTTACTCAGGGCAAGTTCAAAATCATTTCTTTGAAATGAATGAATTCCTGTCTTTGGATTGAGTAAATATTTCTTTGGCGCAGAATCATTACCAATTTTCTTTGATGTGTTTATTTTTCCTCAAAAATTTGAATTTTTTTTTTCTGTCTGTAGCTTTAACCAATTGATTAAAGTGTTACTTTTATATTTTACCGGTATTAATCAAAAAGTTTTACCGGATTTTAACTAAAAAGGTAAGTCAGAACGTTGACTACCGCTTCAATATGCTTAAAAAATGCATTCTTTGAAAATAATGGATTTATAAATTACTTCTCTGAATTTAAAAGCATCCCTTGTTACACTCATCAAAAATTTAATCTGAAAATGGCGTATATAGTAATATTAGTGTTGCAAATGTTAGTATTACTGATTGCAAATCGAATTGGAGTGCGAAAAATATCCAGAAAAATGTTTGAATCATAGTTCTAATTATTATCTGATTTAGCTTTTTTAAAATAAACTCCATGATTTTTCAATCAGGAATTAAAAACTGAGCTCCAAAATGCAAGGAAATTCCCCAGGAAAATACTGAAATGTGACTTAGGTATATTAATTTACTAAAATATTATTTACTAGCTTATTGAATCAATAACTATTAAAGAGAAGGGATTTGCCAAGAAACAGTAAACGAAAAGGAAAAAGCATTAGAAAAACAATAGACAGCATAACAGTAGACAGAGTAAAAATATAAAAAACATGAATTTTCAAAAGTCACATAATTTTCAGCCATCACAAATACGTCAATTAATGAGCATTAGGCAGTTTTGAAGCATTTGCTTTGCTCAGCTATTCAAAAATTAATTCTGTAAATAGTGAAAACAAACACTTATCAGTATTTTTCAATACTTTTTTTAGGCTTTCAGCTCCATAGCATTCAACAAAATCAGAAACAAACTTCATCAAATCAATTTCGACCTGAAATAAATGAAAATACTAAAGTAACTTCCTAAACGAAAACAGCTAGCAAAAATTTGTTGGATTCTAAGCTCGGAAGAAACTTGAACGAACGATTTGCCACAAGTAAAGTATTGTGGCCTACTTGTTATTTTAACAGATTGGCAGATTTCATCAACCAGTATTGCTAGCTAACTGTATTAAATAGGTATCTCGGAAGACCTGTGTGTACAACAGTCTTCAATTTGTATGTAACACTGTTTTGCATGGCCTTAAGCAAGATATGCTCAAATGAATTACGTAATTTTTACGGATGTTCCAATTGTGGTCACTACTATTATTTCTTTAAAAAAAACTGAACTATTTTCATCAAAAGCTTTAACTTTTACAAGCACATAAACTAAACTTTTGGATGATTGATTATTTATATTTTCAAATATATTTTGGACTCTGATAGAACAAAAACGTTCAAAATAATTCACTGTTGCATTCCGCTTTAAGAAATTGCCTTTCACAATAATAAAATTAATTTCAATCGCTATTCGAATATTGTTCAGTAGACACCCACACTGGGCGCAAAAAACTAATATTTACATTTATTGACAAATGAAACAGTGTTTACTATAAGAAAGAAAACAAAATGTTCCGTAGCAAAAATAACAGTTAGTAATGTTGGTGTAGCAATCGAATCATATTGGAAATTATGCTTATTTTAATGGATTTTTTTGAAAAAAAAGCACATTTATTTCACCAAAAAATGATTGGAATAACGTATGCAACTTATGCTTTTTCTACTACTTTTTTTCTCATTTTTCTTATTTTTGAGGCGGACAAAATTCAAATGAATATTTAATATAACCTAAAAAATATTATTAAAAATTTAAAAGTATAGATAAAAAGTATTCAGAAACAGAATATTCTGGGTGGATCAAGCGGGTCATATAGATGTTCATCGGTTGTTCAGTTTCTAAACAAGGTGGAAACACTAGAATGCTAGAATGCATTCCACTAACATATATTTTGTAGTAGTTTAATATTTCCATGATTGTATATTTTTCTTAAACTAAAATTAAAAAAACTCATTCATTATTTACTGTTTTTATGACACCCGGTTTCGCGGTCAATATTTCATTTTCTGCATGCATGGATCGGTTTAATGCATTTCATTGTTCACTATTTTTGTGATACGCATTACATAGGTCAATGTTTTCATGTTTGCAAATTTTTTCAAGCATCTTCCACAGTGCTGCCACGTGTGTTTTCAAATAATGCTAGATTCAATTTAATTTAATGCTAAATAATGACAGATCTTGTAAAATTATAATGCTAAATAATGCTTTCTTATGTGATCAAAATAAAAATGACTCGATATGAAAACAATATATATTTATTTAATAAAAACAAATTAGAAGCTCAAAATTAACATATCAAGATGGTTCTATATCTATTACAGACATGCCAGTTACATCAAAATCTTTACCTCTAGTGTAAAGCTCATTTCTACCAATATTTTTTAAAACATCAATTGGAATCTTAAAATCAAAACAGCAATAATTATTTATTTTTAAGTGAAGGAAAAGAATTAGTGTCGGATGCGATTGATTACATATGAAGCCCTAACTAAACAATTGGTTCAGAAAAAATATATAACTAGAATGGACATACTTTGGCAAACTTAAACTTGAAGATGTCCGAGGCTGCTGCGAGTCTGAGGTAATTGGGACCACATCACTAATTTTCACTCTGCAGACAAAGAATGAAATTTATCAAAAATTATCATTTTGTTCCAATATGCAGACATTTCTTAGGCGAGTGGTTAATTTGATGGCTTTCTGTTTTCACGTACCTGCTGCAATCACAGAGTTGGCCGCACTTTTATTGAAAATCATACGAGCATATTTCTTGCGCTTATCAATGTGTCCTATATGTTTCGGAAGGACCTGCCTTCTTTAATGCAAGGAATAAATAAATTTTAAAAAAAAAACACATTATCAAAACAAAGCTAAAAACATATTTTTTTTTTGTTTTAGTTTCTATCGTTTTTTCTCTCCTGTTTAAAAAAATGCATTAAATACCTCGATATATTTTGTTTTCTACCGCACCTCTCCTATATTATCCGTGCTTAGCACCAATCCCAGTCGAAACTCTTATGCATGCTAAATCTGGTGATCCATCTGCTGTTTCCAACCATCGTCCTATATCTCTCCTTTGCCGTTTCAGTAAACTTTTTAAATGCCTTGTCTATGATAGAGTTTATCCTTCTCTACAAACCTTTCTTGCTTCTGAGCCACAGGGTTTCATCAAGAGCCACTCTAAAGCGACCAACCTTATGGTGTTCATTAATTGTGTCGACTCTGCCTTCGATTATCAACGCCAAGTCGATGTATTTTATACAGACTTTTTGAAGCTTTTAACTCTGCTCAGTACGCTTAGTAAGTTCGGTATTTTTGGTCCCCTTCTCCCTTGGTTTTCCTCCTATCTTCATAGTCGTGCCCGCAGAGTCACTTTAAACGGTCCCAATTATTACCAATTGCAAGCTGATTTGTTTGCCCTTAACAATTGGTGCTAAAACAACTTCTTACCACTTAATATATTGAAGTGTTACCAGATGTCTTTCTCGTATAAAAATGCTCCACATGTGATCTTTTATTCCTTGTTTGGTATTTTTCTGCCAGTTCTCCAGCATCTGAAAGACCTTAGTGTGGTGTTTGATTCTAAATTCAAATTTGATTTTCATGTTATGAATAACACGACCAAGGATAGCTGGCTGTGTCTTGCGTTCTTCATATATGTTTGCCAATATTCCCTCCGGTATTCACTTGTTTGTTTCTTTAGTATGCAATATTCTCGAATACGCGTACCAAATTTGGTCTCCTCGCTGTCAGTATTTATCTGACACCATTGAATCTGTTCAGCGTAGGTTCACTCGCTAGCTGTTCTTTAAATACAGCATACCGTATTGTTCCTACTCCTGTCGTCATTCCTTCCTTCATATGGCCTCGTTCAAATCACGTAGATTGTTCCTCGATGAATGTTTTCTTTTCAAAACTTTGCCAGGGCTTTTTCGGTCAGATCTTGGACCCCTGAATCGAGTGGTCCTAGTCGATCATTAGAGGTTTTTTCTATTTAACGTAATGAAGTCTATTTTCATTCGACTTTGTTGCGTCTTCTTAGAATGTAGAATGCTTTTAAGCTTGGTCCTCTCCTACAAATTTTTTTAGAACTCAAGAATGTATTGAAAATGTTATCTTGAATTGCAATTTAACTTTAGTTTTAATTTTTGTCGTTAGTTTTAAATTACTCATTTTTTTTCATTTTTCTTATACTACTTACTTTTTTATTATAATCCATTTGCATTTTGGACACTGTAATAAACTTATATCTGTAGCGCATTGGGTAGTAAATAAATAAATAAATCAGTAACACACATAAAAGCAATCATAATAAGCATAAATTTTATTTGCATGAGAATACTAATAACAATAGACTTTCGAAAAAGAGGTTTGTTTTTGTTTAATGTAAAAATCCCCAATATCTATGATTATTACATTTACATTAAGATTATTACATTAATATCATATCAGATCATCTTTAGGTAACTGTTTCACATCATTACCTCGTCAATCAATCACCGAAACCACAACGAATACTTATTTCCACATCAAATATTGATGTGTTAATGAAAACTACTTGAAGACCCAAAAAGTATCTTAACCGTTTCGAAGCAATGTTGACGGGTTTGCCTCTTTACCGCGATAAAACAAAACAATTTCGTTAGTAGGTTCACTCAGATCGTTGCTAATTGCAATTAGTCACCATCAACAGCCATCGTTAAGTCTCTTTTGTGAATATCTTTAGCCTCATCTTCAGTCACTTTAAACTGTATCGTCAAATCGTTTGTGATTTCGGGTAAATAGTCTTAACAACTCTCTTGGGACGAATGATGACGTACTTGAGGCTGTGAAATTTACTTGACGAGATTTCGTTAGAGGGAAGAAGAAAATGCTCAAACCAACCGTTTAAATTAAGTAGATGGAACCGGTTGTATAGGAGTGATAATGACCGCATGGCGCTTAGATTTAGAATATTGAGAGCTTGTTGTTGTTTGTGCCTCAGATCCGGAGACTAGATGGCTGTTTAAATTTGCGCAGATAATTTGTTTGAATTTTTGGGGGTTTTTTGTAGTTACAAACCAAATGTAAATAGCAACCAGATTCTTCTGATTTTCGGGAACATTCGATACTGTATTAATCAAGTACATTTAGGCTAAAGCATAGTACTGAGTTCGATTTCACGTGAAATTTCCATACAAAATTTCACGTGAAATCGGTTTCGGCGAAAATTTAGCTTGAAAATAAGCAAGAGTGGTACTCTGTTCTTAGCATGAAAAGTTGCTTCGAAGTTGCTCTCGCGTTGAAAACGTAGATGGCACTGAAACATGTCTCCAATCATTTCACGCCAATTTAGTTTGTGCAGTTCATTCTTTCGAGCTAAAAAGTGACATTTGGTGTTTCAATTTGAAAATGGATCAGTGCAAATGTCTTTCCAATAAGAAAATCGATCGAAAAATGAAATCCTTGACATTTTATCCGTCAGAAATGAGCAGAGTCTCTGCTTTTCTCCATTGCCAAAATTTTCGCTCGAAAGAATGACCAGATAATGAAGACATGTCGAAATTTAGTTTCACGATTAGCTCATTACCAGCTTTAAGTCAGAAAAAAGTGTAAAAAAGAATATTTGGTAAAGTAAAGTAATCCCACGACAGCCCTCGTACGGATCTACGAGTTTAAGCTGGTAGAGAGCTTCATCTCAAATTAATAATCAATGTGAGTACGGGTGTAGAGTAATTAGTTCCCCGACTCACTCATTAGTTCCACGACTCACTTTGAGCTCACGCTAGGTGAATTCAAAGCTTGGTACGCGGTCACTCGTCTGAACCTGGTTTGAAACCAAAGACCCCACACATAAGAAGTCAGCGCTCTACTCACTGGGCTACTCAAACTTCAGAAGGAATATTTGGAACAAGGAAAATATAATTGACGATCAACTTTTTATTATAAAATTAATGTTTCTTTGATTTAACCCTTGTCTATCCTTTTGATGACAACATTTAAAAAAAAATTGCTTTGGGGGTTTTTCACCTCATGCTCCCACTTATTCTCTTGAAAATTCAACGCCCTATATCAACTTTCACTGAATTTTTGAAGTCTAGAAAGACGATATGATTCAGTTTTTATTATTTGTTTACACTATTTTGAACTTCTGATAACTGTAAATATAAAACAAACAATAATATTTTATCATTTCAGAGTGTGGACTACGACCAATCCGACGACAGCCTCGATATTTTCGAGAAAGTCAATTTTACTATAACGACCGAATCCCGAAAATAATAGCAGGCAGTCCAACCCGAGAAGGCCAATTCCCATGGCAAGTTTCACTCGAGCTCTTACACCCGTCTATGGGTTTTTTGGGACACTGGTGTGGTGGTGTTCTTATTGACAAGTATTGGATCCTATCCGCTGCACACTGTGTTCATAAGTAAGTTTATGGAATTCGCGAAAAAATATGACTCGTTACGGCAGCTTTGTTGAAACTATATAAATAGTCGAGTCATATATTAATTGCCATAACTTTCCACTTATTTCCAGTGACCTCTTCAATCTCCCATTACCGCCACTCTGGACTGTCGTCCTGGGCGAATACGATCGCATTGTTGAATCTGGCTACGAGCAACGAATACCTGTTGAGAAAATCGTCCTTCATCAGAACTATCACAATTTCCTGCACGATTTGGTCCTTATGAAATTATCGACACCGGCCGACATGTCCTGGACATCAAACATACGCAAAATCTGTCTACCGTTCGTTTTCGATGAGCGGACGCAATCGAGTCTGGAACAGAGCCGGCCTGGCAGCGGTGGCCTCGTCGATCAAATTGATGACTCTGCAGGCCTCGAGAAGGACGATAATTTCCTGCGAAAATTTCGAATTCGACACCGGAATTTCACACTGCCCAGCATGAAAGAGCTGCTCAACTCGAAAATCTCCGGCATGATGAAGATAAATATGAGCGTTCGGAGAGGTCGTGAATTCCCACCGAAACGGCGGAATGATAAGCTCATGGCCGGCTTCAATGATGACATGCACGAGGCCAAACATGAAGTGGTTCCGGAAGTTAAGGATCTGCCATTTATTGATTGTGTTGCGACCGGGTGGGGGAAGTCAAATATTAGCGGAGATATTACGGACATTCTATTAAAGACGGATGTTCCGTTGCATAGTAGTGCGAGGTAGGTAAACTGTTAGATGCAGATATAAGATGTGCTCTATTTGACACATACTACTGATAACTATTTTATCATAGATGCCGTGAGGCCTATGGAAATTTCGTGAGGATTCATAAGGGGCATCTTTGCGCGGGCAAACTGAATGGAAAAGGTGGAACATGTGTGGTATGTCTTTAAATATAGAATTAAGTTGACTTGATTATGATAGAACATAGTCTAAGAAAGAATTTAATACTTAATTCACAATAGCGTTTAGTTATCTCATTGACATTTCTTCTATTTTAGGGAGATTCCGGTGGTCCTTTACAATGTCGTTTAACGAAAAATGGTCCATGGATACTAGCAGGTGTTACATCGTTCGGATCGGGGTGTGCATTGGAAGGATTTCCTGATGTTTATACTAGAACATCATATTATATGAAATGGATACAAGATACAATCACCAGTGATGAATGAGCAATTGCATCTTTACTTAGAAGATTAAAAAAATTCTACCGACTTGTGTATAATTAAATGTGATATTAAGCTATTATTTACGTACTGTTGATAATATTTACTCGACTTGTTAATTAATTATTTATACTGTTATATTATCTTTGTTATTTTTAGTGTTGATTTATAGATGAATAAAGCTATTTTTTGCTACTTAAGATTATACATTTCTATTATTTTGCAATAGTCTGTCAATTTTTATTATTTTGCAATAGTTTGAAAAAGGAACATTTGTTTTTGTAGTGTTGAGGTCAACTCCGTATTCTCAATCTGAGCATGATTTAAGAGATGCGATTAACTGTCAATATATACATGTATACAATATATACATGTGTTTTCCGTACTATGAGCATTTTATTGCTTTTTTTTTAAATTACAAGAATATTGTAGGAAAATACATCTACGCGTAGGCACTTTGACTTTGTGAGTTTAGATCTCGCTGAATATTCCGCTCGGGAGGAGCGTACTTATGCCAATTATATTTTTTTCTTTCTGTTAAGGTCGACGTACTTGGAAATGGTGTTTCGTATTTTTATTTGAAAATGTTGTGTTAAATATTTTTAATTTTCGTAGTTTAAAGTGTCATCACCTAATATTCATAGATTTGCTTTGGAGACATTCATCATCACTGAAGGTATTAATTTTGCATTGAAAATATTAATGAATCCTATCACTCTATTCTCAACCGTTCTGCAGTTTCATATAAAACGCAACCAAGCCTGCCACCAGGGGTTTTTTGCAATAAGTCCAAATCATTTACTCTTTATTAGTCCTAGTAACCCCGTCATTTGAGAATTTAGTAGCGAAAAAAGTCCAAGCTTCTCAACGAAAATAAAACTAAGTGAAGGCTGATGATGAAATTATTTGCATTGTAGTATTAGAGACATTAAGTGAAAAGTTCATTATGAAATCGTGCGCCCAAAAAAGTTTCTTCAAGGAAGAAGTTCTTGAAAATCAATTTTCCTGAAATGAATCGGTTGTTTAACTACTTGTTTTGCGTACATTTTTGACCACCCGATTTGTCTGTAAAAAGTTTTAAATCTAAAATGCACGTGGGAGCAACAGTGCTCCAAATATGTGGCTGAGAGCAATGAAGAATAATATACCAGTAAAGGATAACTAAGCTCAAAGTTTAACGCGACAAATTTTATGGTATTTAGCTGCTCACGTCTGGATATTTTATGTGAACCAGTCAAACTACATCTAATCTGAAGTTCGAGAAAAAACGATTATTCAATAGAGCAGACTTATTCAAATATACTCTGGCTATTAGACAGAATTTTATAGAATCTCATGCACGAACTATAAAAAATTGCTTTAAGCTAACTTCAATAGAACCTTTTTAAATAAAACAACAATCATCGGGTTATGAAAAAACAGTCTCTCTTCTTTGTTTTTCTCAATTTGTCAAATAAAAACACTTTTTTCTTTAAAAACTAGTGTCTTAAAATTTTGATGTGTGTTGAAGTGCTGTGTTTGTGGAGAGTTGTGGATTGTATGTGGAAAGATGTGTGTTTCTGTAAGTGTATCCCTAATATCTACATGGTTGTGACATCAAAAAAATGCAAGTGAATGAGAAACCTAATAATTTGCTTTGAAATTCCGCATAACCTCAAAACTTCTGTTCGCGAAAACTTATGATCGGATCATTAGATCAATATGAAATTCATTCTTCAGCCCCTCCTTCTTTAGCCGCTCCTTCTTCAGCCCCTCCGACTTCAACCCCTTCTACCTCAGCCTCTGATTCTTCAGCATCTCCCTCTTCAGCCTCTCTTTCCTCAGTCCCTTCTTCTTCAGCCCTTCCTTCTTCATCCCCTCCTTCTTCAGCCCCTCTTTTTTAGCATCTACTTCTTCAGCCCTTCCTTCTTCAGTCTTTTCTTCCTCAGCCCGTCCTTCTTCAGCCCCTCCTCTTTCACCCATTCTTTTTTCAGTTTCTCCTTCCTCAGCCCCTCCTTCTTCAGACCCACTTCTTCAGCCCCTCCTTCTTCAGCCCCTCTTTTTTCAGCCACTCCTTCCTCAGCCCCTCCTTCTTCAGCTCCTCCTTCTTCAGCCCCTTTTTTTCAGCCCCTCCATTCTCAGCCCTTTCTTCTCCAGCCTCTCCTTCCTCAGCCCCTACTTCTTCAGCCCCTCGTTCCTCAGCCCCTCCTTCTTCAGCCCCTCTTTCTTCAGCCCCTCCTTCTTCAGCCCCTCCTTATTTAGACCCTCCTTCTTCAGTCTCTTTTTGTTCAGCCCCTCCTTTCTTAGCTTCTTTTTCCTCAGCCCCTCCTTCTTCAGCCGCTCCCAACGACACATGGTCAGTTTACCAGGTGGATTTAATAAACCGTAGATCAAATAGGATTGGAATCCATCGCACGCCATCTACTTAGAAGTACGTATATTTACAAAGATAAAGCCCTGTAGACTCCTGTGGTCAGGGTACCTAGCGCGTACAAGCGAGCAAAAACGTGCTATGAAAACCCTTTGCGATAGATTTTACGGCAGACAACAACATAGAAAACTTTGTTTACGCTAGACGGATGGACGGATGCTCGAAGCTTAGGTGCGCCTAATTAGCTCGCGATCGGAACCCATGAAAAAAATTGTTGAAAGGGACTAGGACCGGACTTCAGTTGTAGCACTCATGATGTCAATGATTTCTGTGTTCAGCATAATGTCACATGCTATGAGTTCCTCAATTATGAAAAGATAACTTTCATGTCTCCAGCTGTTTACACTACAAACCTGCCGATCTGCTTCCAAATCAAAACAGTAAATGGAAATTGGTTTGAACACACCTATTTAAATTTTCGTAGCCTAAAGAAAAATTAAAATCCATATAGATAAGTCAGCCTATTTAGCTATTCATTTCTATTTACAAGAATAGTTCAAGGCCTGAGTTGCCAACACTCACACGCTCACATAAACCATACACACCTTTTTCGTTTCTAACTTTCGTTTATTTCTACAACTAAGACACCTTTAATACATAATCAAATAAATAATATTATCTAACTAACATCATAAGCGAAACCACCCCATTTTTACTACAAAATTAACTCACAACCAGTATTTCCGAAAGCATTTTTATAGAAAACTACACTTAATTCGAATCGTACAAAAATTATTATTCACTTACCTACTTATCACAGATTGTCTACAATAAATTGATTGATACATCCCTTCGACCTTAAAATTACCTGTACATGACAAATCTCAGAAATTGTTTAGATACTAAGTTAACAGTCTCATTTGGGAGTTGTTTTCGTTGCTTTTAAAGTACCTACAGAATATACTTGCATTAAAGATAGAGCACAACTATGTACAACTAAACTTAAAACGAGTAATTTCATTTTTTTTGTCTATTCGATACTAGCTAGACTAGCGGACTAGACGACAGCAGTTCTTCCTCTCCGATTTTCGATAGCTCTCGACCTATGTACGGAAACATGTAAACAGTTGAATGTCTTTGCTGCAATTTGGCATTGATCTTCTTGATTGGCTTCGGTATACAGAAGAAATTTAGTGCTGATGTTGCCAGGAAAGATATGCCAGCCAGAAGAAGGACTACAATTGCTCCGGTCTGGACGTATGGACAAATGTTGAATAGTAGATGCAGGAGGATTTGAAGTCCAGGAGTTAAGCTTTCGACGGCCTTGAAATGAAATGAAATGTTATTCTAGCATGTCTTTTTGAATAAGAAAAATTTACTTGAAAGCTATTTTTAGAATGTACTTACAATCTCCATCCACATTATAGGTAAAGCGATGTTTCTGAACGGCTTCATTTCAATATTTGCAAATACATCTCCCATAAGTAAGTTAAGTTGAATTCGAGAGTGAACTTTCATTGGAACACCCAGTTGCTAAAGAAGAAAAGAAAATTAATTTAGTTTCAAATTTTCATTTTGTACTTTCATACTTAATAAACAAAAATTCAATAAAATTATATTGCTTCCTATAAAAAGCTGTGCAAAAGTTCAAATTTAAAACGTAAATTGATTTTCCTCATTAGGTGAGATATAAATCACAGTGGCTTTCACGAGGAGATTATTTCAACGATGAAAATACATCTTCTAAAAAATACTAATCGAACAGCTTGTCGTTAACATTTCAAACCTGTTTTATATTATGTTCACAAACAAACTGATCTCCATTCCCACAATTAAAAATTAGATAATTACTTTTTATCTATTCAGCAGGTTTTCAAAATTACAGCTTCACTCTATCGTACAGCTAATTTCAAATAAATTCTCGCAACCATTAACTCTACATGTATTTCTTCATTAATTTTAGATGTAAGCTAGATCAACTCCTCGTGTTGTATTCAGTCTAAACCTAAATGCTCTAGAATATTCCCTTTTTAAAAACCGCCTTGTCTTCGGACTATTCTTGCATCTTAATCATCTTCAAGTGCGATAGTGACAGAGTGGAACCTGCTTGTCAACGGCTCCCAGCTAGCAGAACCATCTCTGTTTGGCACAATTTGGCACATATGTCCCCATAAAAAATTGCGCCAGCCCTCGCATGGCCTCCTCGCTTGCAAAGATAACCATGCGATCATTGAGGTGACTACACTTTTAGCAATGCATTTGAATACACCAAGCTCGTCAGTTGAAAGCTCGGCAAGAACAGCATAGTTCTCTTAGGTGGCTTGGTAACGAATTTCTAAACTTCCTACACTTTGTAATTTCCGACATATTTATTCGATTTTGGATTCTCTCAAAAATACTTTTTTTCTTCACATTCCCCACAGGAAAGATATATTTTATAGTAGACAAAGCCAAAAACATACACTAGTGCTGTTATTTAATGGATCATCGAGGGAGCGGAATTTATTTTGATGAACGAAGCAGCCCTGGACACAGCTGAGAGTCCTGTTTATAGCTTGCAGGATATGGAAAATGAGACCGCTTCGCGAAATTTCGCAATACTCGTAGTTTCTTTTTACCAGTGTTCCGAAAGGTCCCAAGGTTTTGGTCCCCAAGTCTGGCCCGGGAAAATCCCAAAAGCCCGTTGGCGGTGAGAGTGGCGTATAGGTTACGACAAATGATCAGTCCTGGCCGTCGAATTATTTCACCTCTAGTACCGGATCCTCTCAGCCCTCCTCTTGGGCTCATTGAGTTAGGAGGTAAGTTTTCTAGAATCTGAGGAAGCGGAAAATGTCCACCGACACATTGACCGACAGGGACAAAAAATCACTCCAATGGACAGAAAAATCATTGAAGAGCAACGCTCCCTTATTCCACTGCAGGTTCTGCTAAAAAATCGGTAATCAGTTTGCAAAAAAACCAGAAGAGGTCATTTTGCAAAATACCGAAATCTATGACGACCACTACAGGGCCAATTTGGCCAACAAATTTGGGATCTTATTGTTGCCAGTAGGTGGGATGGAGTCACCTCATCAGAAAACTGGCTAATTGTAAAGCAGACTATGTTTTGGAGTCTACCGTAACCAGCAAAAAATCAGCTTTGAATGAGGCAGGCCGATGGAATGAAATGAATAGGCTAATAGTGCGTGAAACCAATGCCCGGCTATCTTTTATAAGCATGCGATTTCCAAACTGCAGCAAAACTGGCCATAAACCAAATAAAAAGTGATGTGTAAGGACAAGATCCCCAGTCGGTCTTAATATAAGGCCTGAATTCCCAGTTTTCATTCTGATCTAATAGATACTCTAAAAATTACTAGACTGTTCAGCTCTGATCAACGGGAGGCACTCTTTATCATCAGTGAAGATGTTATGCTTTACTAAGAAGCCTCCAAGGATATTATCAGGGAAGAGGCTGAGAAATCGGTCCAGCGTATTCATCAAAATAGCAGGGCAAAGTGCTTCCGCTGGAAAGATACTGAGCCTGCCAAGGTTGATCAAAAGTGTCTCAAACAGTGGCGTGGCGTGATAGTTTACCTTTAGGAAGCAATTAGTTCATTTCGATGACTGACTTTGGTTATGTTTTCTTCAAATTTGTTACGTATTAATGGAACCCCTCTTGTTAGCTACTTTTAACATTGCAAATACAAAAGCTTCCATGAATTACGAGCATGGACGTGAGAGTACTTATACTGTATTGTTATCAGTACTAATTCGCATGCTACCAATATATAATCATTTTTTCATTAAATATATATTTGCAAAAATTAAATATTGGCAAACATATAAATTAGCGATGTTGCAACAGCAAGCTATGTAAATAAAGCATTTGCAAATATAGCTACGGCAACAATAACAACCACAGTGATTATGCAAATTAAATGTTTATACGCATAAAGAAAATTTCAATATTCTAGTACTTATAAAAAACAACAGTAAAGTAACAACATTCCCATAACGAATAACATATATATTTATATTTAAAAAAAAAATCTAGTAAATTTAAAATAAATGAAGTGACAGCTGAAAAAAAAATCTATTATAAATCAAATTTGAAAAGAAAATTCATGCATACTTCTATTTTAAATTTAATGCAATTTGCCTTTGTTTTTTTTGCAAACTCATCTATGACGTCTTGAAAACTTTACTCGCTCAAACATTATTTTAAGAAAACCTATTCTATGGAAAATATTGCCAAGTCACTTAGTCACTGTTCATCTGTCCTATTCCTGAGATAAGTTTTAATCCTTTTTAAGGAAGAAAAACTGCGCTCTGCGGGCGCTCTTGTAACATTCTCTTTTGCATTCATTACTTGCAATGTTAGAACTAAAAAAACTGATTTATAAAATTGTTTTAAACTATTTTCTGATTTATTGTTGATAGAACATTCAAAAATATTTTCTCTGTGAATTTGCATTAGAATAAAAAACAATGAGTTCCTTTTTATCCGCAAAAGAACGAGATCCAAAAGGAAATTTAAAAAGGTCACTAATTATGCAATTATAATCCATGCTATTTACGGAACAAATAAATACATTAACCTTTTGATTGCACTCTCACTATTTTAAGTATAAAATTAAAAAATCATGCGATTCCAGAAAGTAATTCTACGCACTTAATTCTTAACAATTCAAATCAATTTAATTACAACAATACTCTAAACTATTGGTGAAATAATTACCTTCACCAATTAAAAATACCTTCACCAAATTTATATGTAAAATATAGCACAAATTTCACTACCGAATTACATTCAAGTAGTCTCTGGCAACCCTTAAAACATCTCGTAGTTCAAATTCATTCAAAAATTCACATAGTGTGTAGGTACTACAGCAAACATTCTCATTCAAAAAAAAAAATACGCACAAGCAAATTATATGGGGAACATCACAATAAGTTCCACAGCAACCATACGTACGCGGCTTCTCTCTCAGTTTCTCGCTTGAGACGAGAATTTCCCCTAAGAAGCAATTTCTGCATTGCTTCCAAACAGCCAGTACTAGCATATTTTTTTGAATGACGTCACAATGCAGTCTACATGAAGTGAAATTAATGCTCGTAGAAGCAATTTTGCAGTTGCTTCCACCCGTCTTGTTCTCTCAATATTTTCATTCGGTGGTGTTACCACCTTAGCCGTGCAAGATGTTCACTATGAGTTTTTGGGAAAATTTATTTAGAAAATTCCTGTCCATGATTTTTCTCGTGATTTTTAAATAAATTAATTTAAAATATATATCAGTAAAATGTAAGGGAAGCAATGCTTCCCTTGCTTCCATGAACGCCACGCCACTGGTCTCAAACAGTGGAGAAATCATTAAGTAAGAGGTTTAGAAAATATTCGGGGATAGCATCTAAGAGAGAACCGAATATGGAATCTCGAGCCTCCATTCTATTTAAGGATAACATGGCTACTACAGTTAAAATTTATCAAACTTTATACGGTTTTTTTGCGCTAAATGGCAGTGGCCCTCCGTGTGACGTCAACAAGTATGTCATGACTGCAGCCAGAAGGATTGAGGTGCCTCTTATTCTGGGAGCTGAATTCAACTTTCAGCAAGAAATCTGGGGCAGCTCCAACACGAATCGCTAAGGTGAGCAAATGGCACACTAGCCACGCAAAAAAACGCAAAAAAAACGCCATAAAGAAAGAAAAAGGTGTAAACACGTGGAAATATAATGGCTTTAGAATATCCAACTATAAAAACTTATATTTTAGAGGCCTTGGCAGTGATGTTTACTATATGCTTACCAAATTCAAGCTCTGATTTAAACATTACGTTAAGATCTTTAAAATTTTCGAAACATTAAAAAGAGAGTCAGAAACGGAATAGGAACAAATGAAAGGGGATGTTTTACAAGTAAATGTCATTTCGCGATGTTTAGGGTGAGAGCTTTGGCAAAGCATGAAGATCGTTTTATAAAACGTATCGCCATCTTGTGACTCGATCGCTTAATCGTCAGCACATACAAAACAAGAAGAACAGATTAAAGAAAATGTTTATGAAAAGTAGAAACACTAAATGACCAAAGATAGACCGGATAAAAGGGAATTGAAGTACAGGAATTGACCGTTACAATACAGGTTCGATTAAAGATGTTAGAGGTAAACTTGGATGATTCTTAGATTTTTTTTCATCGATTCTTAGGTTTTAAAGAAGAAGGTTATGGTTTACAGAGCTAAGAGTGGATGAGACCATATGTGTGAAGGAAAGAAGATTCGCTAACGTGTATTTACCTAAGACAAAGCCATGCTGCCCCTTTCGTAAATTTTTAGAATTTTTTTAGGCCACTTTTTTTTTTTTAGGCCATTTTTTTAGGTCAAAGAAAGGTTCCACGATATCAACAGAGAACAAAATACGCGGAACGGTGACTTTCGTTGTTAGTAATGTTTTTAACGGTTTTTGATAGCCCAATAACGATTATTATGCTTCTTCACGGCGCCAGAAAGCTGGAAAAGCTACCGACAAAGCGCTTTTCCAGCTTTCTGGATTGTCCACACAATCCCACTAAGGGGTTAACCTACAAAGTATATATTACAACAATCTCTATGTCTTCGCTAATCTGCTGGACTCAATTGTTATGCAATCATAATCTTGTACGAAAAAATTGCCTTATAGTCGAGATAAATTAGGGGAAAGCTGGATTTTGTTGTGAACCTTAGTACTGGCGTGTTGAACATAATGTCAAAAGTCGCCATCGATCCGAGTGCTGCGTTACTGTTTATACGGAATCAAAGGTCACGAAAAGTGACCTTTCGCAAATATCTCAGTAACGGTCACCTTTAAAGAAAAACAATGTATGACGCATTGGTAGCTTAAAAAATGTCCTACAATAAAGAATTTATAAATTTTTCGTGCAACAATAACCGTTTTTGAAATATGTTGATCTAAATAGTTGTAACAAACAGTATGCACTCTCTCAATGGCATGTTTATATTATCCGGCTTTGATTATGACTTGGAATATTTGTGAGTTTGTTTTTTTATGTTTCAGAGGTCTGTTAAAACAAAAATATAAACGAACATATCTACTACACTCCAGGATAGATGGAGAAAAATGTTATAATCCATTTTCAGAAAAGAAGAGGAGCTGTCGGCGATGATAAAATAAACTTTCACAATGCTTATGAAGTTGCCCTCATCTCAATTAAAAAAGACTGTTCAAAAATTCGATAGTATCAAACTAAAACATGCTGATAGAGTGCTTTCTTTCTCTTTTAACAGTGTCCGGTTCAATGAAAATTCATAATGGACAAGTACCTATTGATCCTTTCTTACAATTTCAACGTACAAGTATTACAAGAAGATTTGACACCCAACTTAAAGAATTTTCGGAGTATGAACTAGTTCCATGCCCGTTGTCACTCTTCGATGAGAATTAAATGCATAAAAACCAAAAAACGGCTATTTATAAACGCTTCAAATCAGTAAATGCTGAATTAGATACCACAGATGTAGCACATGCTAGTGACGAAGGAATTCTTTTACATCGTGTTATATAGAATAAAAAAGAATAAATTGGTGTAATTTTTGACACTAATGTTCTTTATGTACAAAGGCATTATGGTCATAATGTCGCAATTGTATTCGATGGTAATAACAATAATCAAAAAAATAAATATGATATAATAAAAAAATAAGAGGAACGTCGTCAATATGCGAAAAATTCTTCATTTTCTAATATTCTCTTTGTCGGTCCCATTATTGTTCCAAGGAGTCAAGAACAGTTCCTTGCGAATGCCAACAACAATTATCGATTCATTTCAATGTTGTATTAAAAATTTGAAGCTGGGAATATCCGTGTAAAACAAGCTCAAAATGATGCTGATGCTCTCATCATTGAAACATCAATCGAAGAATCCGCTAAAACACCTTGTATGGTTGTGGGTAAAGACATAGACTTGTTAGTAATATTAGGTGCGTTTTTTTGCACACCCGAGCAGATCAAATTTTGCTAAGCATATTGAATATAACAACAAAAATCCTGCACTTGTGGCTTCACTGAATCAAAAAATGTTAAGCAGTGGTAGTTTATGGGCTTACATGTAGAGTGTGCTGATAACAGTAAGAGTGTTCGAAACGGTTCGTACCACTGCTGTTGATTATTGTGAAACCGGCAGTTTGAATTGAATAAATTTGCATATCACTCCGCAATTTTCAATTATTTTACATCAAATCTTGTAGTGTGCAGACTGTTTCTGAGTGTTTCGATGCACATTACATTGTAGATTGTTTCATATGCAAGTTTCATGTCTGATTTCGATTAAAATCTAGATAAGATTTCATTCAGGTTTTTTCTATGGATTATTTTAATTTAACAATCAATCTAAGCAAAAGCTCAGCGAATGCAACAACATTTTCGAACAATGCAATTTTTTGCTCGGGATCGTTTTTTTGCAGCCCTACGTTAACCTGCTCTGCTAGGTTGCAAAAAAACGCACCTATTGATTGCACGAACTGCTGTTGATAAAACAATCTATTTTTTGAAACCTGAAAGATCAAAAATAGAAACAAAAAATGTATTCGTCAAAAAGTTTAAACCCATATCCAAAATATGAAGCTAATTTTTTATTTTTGCATGCAATGACAGGTTGCGACACTACTTCAACGATCTCTAAAAAGGTAAAATTAGTATGTTTAAATTATTTGAAAGAAAAGAGGAGTTAATAAACTACGATGAAATTTTTAGCAAGACAGAGTGTTCTCCAGAAGTAGCCTTCAGCAATGGAATTCGTTTTCTCCTGGCTATATATCAAGCTCCAGCACAAGAAGTATCTATTGATACTCACAGATATCCTACTTTTATAAGATCTACACAGCTCAAAAAACCGGTTCAACTATCTATTCTTTCGCTAACATCTAGTGCTGCTCGGAAACATTTATATAGGGTATATTACTAAGCTCAAATATGGCTAGACAACGAGCTCATGCCTGAAGAGTGGGTATGGAAGTTCAGAGATACCATTTCGGAGTCAATCTCTACTTCCAGCTGCTCCAGAAATTTCGCTAAAAACAATTTTATGTAACTGCACCAAGAGCTGGAGCTTAAACTGCGGCTGCAGAAAAGTTAAGCTGTATTGTTCACCAGTTTGTGGTAATTGCCATGGTCAGGCGTGCTTAAAGTTATCACCCGAGTTGAGAATCACCAATGATTACGACCCTACTGATGATTTAGATCCACCTTGTTTCCTGACTCAATCCATGAAAATACAGGAGACAACAGAAGAACAAGAAGATGATGAAGAGGAAAGCATAAACATAGAAAAAGAGTCCGAAGAGGAATAACTATTGAAATTAATAGCTCCTGTTTCCAATAAGCCAAGAAGAAAATAATTAACGAATTCATAAAAAATAAGCATTTTGCAACAAGAACAAGTGCAGATTAGGTCGACTGGGTATACCACATTAACAAACGTCTCATGAGAAATATTAAAGTTGCCAGTTTATGAATCAAAATATCTCAAAAACGGTTATCGTGACAAGAAAAAGTTTTCAGATCTTTTTTGTGGGAGATTTTTTAAGCTACAAATTCAGCTTATATTGTTTTTGTGTAGAGGTAACCGTTACTGAGATATTTGCGAAAGGTCACTTTTGGTGATCTTTGACCCCGTATAAAATGTAACACAGTATTCGGATCGATAAGGACTTTTGACATTTTGTTCAGCACGCCAGTATCAAGGTTCACACCAAAATCCAGCTTTCCCCTAATTTTTCCGAAGTTTCGCCTTTTTTATGTCGAATTTCACTGGACTATTACCGCTCGAGACAATATCTCAAGTGCAGAGTCATGGTTTTGTTGTAGACCGCTCTAATGAAGCTTTGAGCGCAGCGATGTTTTCAGGGGTTCTAGTCAGTGATGCCAATTCAGCTATATTATAGCTAGATTTAGCTACAAAAAAAAAGCGGTTTTGATATGTGTTTCCTCAAATCTAGCTACAAAAGCTTTAAAAGCTTTAAAAAAGTTGATATCACTGATTCTAGTGGGTTTCTTTTAGGATTTGTAAATGAGTTGCCCTTAAATTTTGGAACCGACGCACAGTGGTCTATTTCGCGAATAGGTGAACTTTATTCATGAGAACCACTAGATGTATGAAATTGAGTGTTTCTTGGGTTTTCAAACATGAGAAATCCATTTTTGGGGTTGTGTTGGCTCCAACTTTTAACAAAAAGTTTCAAAAAAGGGTCAAAATTTGGAAAATTTCACTTTGAGGGAAAACATTTTTCTTGTTAATAAACGAGTGTAACTTATCATTTTCATAGTATTTTTGCTGGCTGAACACGAAACCGCTGTCCAAATCCGCCTATCGTGCCTCAATGTTGAGGAAAATATCATTTTTAGAAATGTTTCCTGCTGACGCAATTTTTATCACTATTGTGACGTGATAGCCAAATTTTGGATCACATTCGTGACAGCAGACAAAAATGCTGTGGAAATGATTATTCAAATTCGTTTGACATAAATGATGTCGGACAGTATTATTAATTTGATTTGCACCCCTACCCACAAAGTTTAATCGAAACAATTGTAATTATTTTGAATAAAGTTTTTTATAATAATAAATCAACTAAACAAAAATAACATGCGGAATTCTATATACATATTTGAAGTAGTGAAAAAGGCCTATCTAGAGCATATAGCGAAACACATATCAAATTTACAAACATTATCATTCATCCATGCATGCATATTTACAATTTTAGCAACTAATACCTGGCACGGAATAGTTTTGTACAGGAAAAATATATTTTCGATAATGTTGCTTTGCATATAATTTCAATACTTAGCATATACATACCTGAATTACTCTATCATCATACATGAATTATCATAGGTATGTTCCCGTACTTTCAGTAACTGAATTTTACTGAATTTTCCTGAATCATGTGGTGGGGAATTTCATGAAAAGTACGGGAACGCTCTCAATGTATTTCCTGAAAATTGACAACCGAAAGTGTCCGTTTTCGGTTTTTGGGAGAACAATAGTGATTATAAAGTCATCCTAAGCGGTAATAAATTATCGCCACAAAAATATTCGACCTCCATAGCAACATTACGCAAAAAATATTCAGTATTTTTCAGTAGCTCAGATCCTACTGAAATTTACTGAAAGAGGGGAAATTTTCAGTTTTCAGTAAAACGGAGTACGGGAACAGCTTCATTGCAATTAATCGCGATTAATCGCAATTAATCGTAGTACGGGAACAGACCTCATATGAACATATTTCATTGAATTGAATTCAGAAGCAAGTTGGGAAATTTGATGATACTAAAGTACAGGTGAATGGGTAAATAAATGTATGAACAGCCAAATAAACATACATCAGTTGAAACTTTGCCAATAACATAAGAAGTAAGTGTAGGGTTTAGAAACTATTGTTTTATTTATGAAATTCAACGTTGTGTTTATCTCAATCTCACGAGCTTCAGCCTGGTACAAATGCTTGAAGAAAATACTGCAAAGCACTTGAACTGGTACAATAAGCGCGCAAAATGTTGCATTTTATGCAAGGTCGCTGAACTTTGAAAGGAGTTTACGTGCGTAGCCGCAGCTAGTCGCAGGCAAATTAAGTTTTGATAGTTACTTTGGACCTTAATGAATACAACTAGACCTATTTCGTAACAACGTTTTGTGACGCTCTAAACTTACAAGGGACTAGAAGTTTTAAACACCGAATTCCTATACTATCTGCAGTATGAACACGATGAAAGGGGAGGGGAAACTTATGAAACCCAATAACTACCTCAAATGATGGGGGCCATATAGTACAATATTACCCCCAAGTTTCAACTTCATACTTAAAAGCCCATAATTTGAATGAAGTTCACCTTTTTCGCGAAATAGACCACTGTGCGACGAGTGCGCGAAACGCCCTGTGAGTCGGCGATTTTGAAATTTTTTTAAAGCCTCGTTGTACATTCGACCACGGAATATTGACTGCTGAAACCCTTATTTACATACAACGATACTGCAGCAGGTATATCTATGAGCATCAGACTCCATTCTGGCCCACTCTGTATATAAAGTTTTATTGCATTAATTTAAGCGTGAGTCCACGATATCGTGTATCAGACAAAAAGAACAATACGTATATTACGTATATATTTTATTCTTATTTGATTTTCATAAGATATTATGTCAAAAGCTTATTATTTTTCTATCAAAATTGAAAACTACGAAAGGACGGTCCGATCAAGGCGGCGCAGACAACAAATATTGGCACAAAAAAAACTGTGCACAATGCAAGTAAGCTTGTAAGTTTTCTATGCATACGTAAGTGAGCAATGATTCAAATCTTTATAAATCAAGTTTTCCTCATTGCATTCATAGCCGAAAGTGAAAACGTAAACATGAATGGATTGCTTTCAGACCCTATTGTATCGGAAGCAATCATATTTTAATTACCACACCTAATTACAAACAACAACAAAAAATCATCAATAATTCATTCGTTTCGTAATCACATTTCATACCAGAAAATCAGTTTTTAATATTGTCCAAATTAGAAGAATATTTTTGAAAGAAACAATTATAAATGTTTTATGATTTCGAATTTAAAGACTCAGAGAGCAAATAAATACTTACTGGCTGTAGAACAATTTCCGATCCATGCTTCTCTTCAGTCGGGTTCAATCCTTCAATTTTATCCAATAGGCTAGGATCAGCTTTAAAGAAATGCGGAAACGATACTGCAGCAGGTATATCTATGAGCAAAATTAACAAACGGTTAATGACTTGTCAAACCCATTTTAAAATCAATCAATTTTCACTAAATGAACAATTTTGCAGAACGAAAGCACTTAGCGTCATTCAACTCAAGCTAACATTAAACATGCGAATCTTAATCAGATATTGTTTTTAAAATGCTAAAAATTATGGAAAAACAAACAGCTGATAGATCGCATCGTGAGAGATTAATTTTTCAATGAGGATTTAATTGAAGCTTCAGTAAAAATTTATGCATGCTTTCGTTACGCGTCAAGCCTGTCTACCTTATTGAATTTGCATAGGCTAATTGATTATTGGCTAAAGCCGATTATAATAATTAAAAATTACTCATCGTACTTGCTGAGCTATGAAATAATGTATGTACGAGTGAGTATCTGCATATCATTACATATTTAGTGACAAAACACAAATTACATATCTATATCCATTATCTGGATCATTATCTGAGTCATTATGTGATGGACTCCGTGTGGGTGTGTGACATAATTGTTGCGACTGTGCTTCTGGAATCTGGGCTAGTAAACAGATAATCCGCTTGCATTCGGGGTGGCATGCATTAGTGAATGAATGTCAAGGCTTAACAGTGATCAAATTCACTTGATAGGTTTATTATGTGACAATTGAATACTCAAAGCGGATTACTCGTTAGATTTCGGATGTTGTTTGTCTTTTAGGGGCACTAACTTTCACCATTTATGTTGCAATGTTGCTTTTATATTATGGATGCTAATCTTGAAATTACCGTCCACTGCCAGATGGAACAGATTTACTATGCGAGATGCCAAATGTTTGTTTGGTGTTCTTTTACTATTCGGCAATGGTAATTTTATCTACAAATTCAGAGCTTGCGTGCGATAGTATAAACAGACTTATTAGACAATAAAGAAGCCTTGATGAGTATAAACTAGTTATTAAAATAATATACCAAAACCAAAGAGGCAAAGCTTAAGAAAGAAAATAATTGGAGATGAAAGCCCATAATGGCTCCTCTTCATTATGGCCCATGATGAGGCGTTGTGTAGAGAGGCGATGGCTCTTAGTGGCCCCCAGTGGCGAAGGACGGATATGGTGATTGCAAAGGATGACTTCGGGATGATTCCCCATACAAATGAGAGCCACCATGCACTACCAAAAAATCAGTACTGGCCTATCTAGTGGCGTAGATTGCAGACCCAACTCGTCACCACCTTGGCGGTGGTAGCCATCATGGCGTCCGTTGCAGTGCCCCGTCAGGGGCCATAAAAATAAGCGTAACCATAAGGATTGTAAAAGATAGAGTGTATGAAACCTCGTGACTCCAATATGCACTTGAAATGAAATGATTATAGCTTCCTTCCTGCAGTTTTATTAATGGTACTATTTTATTTCAGTATGCAAAGGCGATTTTTGCAGAAACGGTTATTCGCTTTATATCTTCATTTCTTGCATCTTATGCAAGCTAAGAAACTTCTTGAAGAGTTTTCGAAATTTGCCCTATTGATTTGATGGTGCTAGCCAAGTTGAATTGTCCTTTGCTAACAGTCACACGGTATGAAATTGATGACCAGATTCTGCAGACAGACTGATTAATTAGTCTTAAGATTAACCCACCAGCCGCACAAACTGGGTCATATTTTTAAAATAAAAAACGTAAGAATATTACGTATAAAACCGATAAGGGACAAAGAATTTAAGCTGACCAAAAATGTATAGTTTCAGCTAAATAAATATATTTCCATTCATTTACCACTGACATGCCGCTAAATGAATGGCATATTTTACTCTTGTGTCAATCCCTAATTTACTTCTTCCTTGCAGAGACAACTATAATGTCTTAGTCCATAAGTCGATTTAAATTCAGCAGAATGACAGTTAGGTCACCCATCAACCCAGTGCTATCGGTAGTATGATGTAAATGCCTGTAAAATTTGCGAAAAGTAGAGGGTGGAACAATAACCCAAACCAGGTCAAAGTCCAGTAGCTTGGTGTCAAGAAATGAATTTCAAGACACCATCAGAAAAGTTACAATTTTATATGAGCTCTGAAAGATTAGAATGAAAAACCAAGAATGCAGTAATGTTTTTGTAAAAATATTCATTTGCTCGAGATGAAGAAAACCATGCAAAGTAAGTGAAAATACTTTGAAGCAAAGAGTGATCATTGAAACAGTAAAAATAATATGAGCGATATTTTCTAGATCCAGCTCTTTCTGAACAAAATTTACACGAAAAGAAGTGGCAAATTCACGGCAAAACTCAAATTGCAAATATGAGTATCTTAGAAGAAATCGCAAATCATCTCCTTAAGTCCAGAAAAATTAAATTAAGTAAAATAAAGTAATGCCACAACAACCCTTGTTGGGCATTAAGGTTGAAACTGGTAAAGATCTTCATTTACATGTTTACAATCAACGTGAATACAATCAACGTGAAACACAACTCACTTTACCACTAACTTAACTATCAGAGCTAGGTGAGCTAAAAGCTCGGTGCGCGGTCTCTCGTCGGCACCTGGATTCGAACCAGAGACCCCACACACTAGAAGCCAGTGATCTACCGACAACACAACACGAGCTTCAGAAAATTAATGTAATTTGGACAATTTGGCGTAGATGCAACAACACCATCAATTTTAGTTTCATCAAAATGACGAAGCAAATACCACTTCCCTCCGATTGGAAACTCTTGACGCGGTAGAGGTGGCATGTACATCGCAAGATGTCACAGCAAGAGTGCCCCACTATGCTGGGCGTGCTCAGTGCGGCAGGGAATCAAATTATGCAGGCTCCTATCTCATGTATGCCTGCAATGGAGAAACCTGGTTGTAAAGGAAGTTTACACGGAGCTATCGTGGAATGATACATGGAAAGCAAGTTTCCGAATTTGCTGATACTATCCCCTCTGGTCACAGGCTTTGAAGAAACGAGTAGAGCGTCAGCTGGCAGTCAGACTACGGCTGTACCAGGGTAGAAGATGCTTCTTTTCGAATCCTTACAAAAGAGGAGGAGAGATGCACTGAAGGAGGCATCTCCGACTATTGTAAACGAGACGCCCGCAGATAGTACAGAAGGTATGAGTGCTCGTTCCCCATCCCTGGAAGCATGAGGAGGCTCTCAGTCGCGAACAACGTAAAAGCTGCGCAAAACAAGTAAGCTGCCTGCAAAGTGGCTCGGGATATCAATGATATCAATGCAGTAATGTCTGTAGGTGTTTTCCTAGAAACTGGGTGTCAGGCAGTGAAATCTCTCAGCATACTTGGAGTAGTAGAATAAAGGTTGGCTGGTTGGTATGGATTGATGACTGGGTGCAACGCCACGCCGACTGGACATTGCAAACTAAGAAAAGCTATCAACATACATACAAGTAATCGATGCTTCCCGATACAAATTGTTTGACGTTGGATGACGCTGAAAGGTAAGGAGGGACCAACCACTTGAAAAATCTCCCTGCTGACCAGCACAGACGACAAATCTTTCAGCGGTGGAACGAGGAAAAATGGAAGCAAAAGCCGATGCTTGCATTCCTGAGCATGAATTTGGTCTAAGCGCTCCTGCAAAGGCACCCAAAGACATCAATTCCGGACATTTATATGCCTGAAGATATAAGATGTGCTCAAATTAACTTCCAGCATGTGAAAGCTTCGCCCCACTTTTTGGGCGAAAAATTCCCCTTACATTGAACTTGTTCATGAGTCGTGGGTCCGACGCAGCAGGATCTGCGGTCTCGGTTCAATCACGGGGTCAAAAATCTTTTATGGTGAGAGATCAACATGGCCGATGACTTGTGTTCTAGTTTTCAATCAGCTTGATACCACCATGCTCAGACAATTTTCAACCTGGGACCTGTCAGCGTGCAGTACTGGGAAAGCTGACTAAAAACCACGATATTCGCCTCAGCTTACTTTCCTTTTGTCTATTAACTCCCGCCGCCAATACAGGAGTTGTACGATCTGGTCAAGTACGCTGATTCGGAGAGACTAGAACTTATGGTGGGCTGCGATGTTAACTCTAAGCGTACCAGCTAGAACAGCAACAAATGTAACGCCAGAAGAAACAGACTTTTATTTTTATAACTTCTGACAGGCTGATGACTTTAAATACTGGACATACAATTTATGTATTAAGGTAACTTATTTTATATAGAGCGCTATAGAACTTTCTGAAGAAATTAATAGAGTATTCAGATTTTGAAGGAATATATATATGTACATATATACCAAAGATTTTGAAGGAATATATATATATATATATATATATATATATATATATATATATATATATATATATATATATATATATATATATATATATATATATATATATATATATATATATATATATATATATATATATATATATATATATATATATATATATATATGTATATATATATATATATATATATATATATATATGTATATATATATATATATATATACATATATATATATATATATATATATATATATATATATATATATATGTATATATATATATATATATATATATATATATATATATATATATATATGTATATATATATATATATATATATATATATATATATATATATATATATGTATATATATATATATATATATATATATATATATATATATATATATAGGGGATTCATTATGAAGTTTGATTTTCAATAGGCTTTTTTTGACAGATCACGCGTGACTCCTGTCAAACTGTAATGTA
>OX376374.1:103541518-103606302 GCA_947369275.1 Nemotelus nigrinus
AACGCGTCATTTACTCCAGCGATCAACTACTGTTTATCGTATTGATGTTCAGAACAATGAAAATTAGATGCAATCACAATCAATGCGGGCCGCAGCAAGCATATATTCGTAATAGTTTTCGAAAACGATTTGATTTTCAACATTATCTTTAATTTGGGCTATGCGACCGCGAGTTACCTATGCATATCATTTTGCGCCAATTGATAGCAAACGGCTATAAACAACATTTTTGTTATTTCCAAACAAAATTCAGAGGTCTTATTATTTTAACATGAAGTATTTGTGATATACTTTTGGTTGCAGAGCTAATGAAGTGCTGCCAAAGCAAAAACCAAGTTATCCCACTACAATCCATTGTGGGTCTTCGGAGTGGAGGTGGTAGAGACTCCATCTTTTTGTAAGAAAAACTTTTGTAAGTTTGAAATGAATAGTTTCATGCCTTATTTTGCCCCCCTTTTGACTCAGGTACACTGAAAAAACACATAGCGCCAGACGCCATAGTTTATAGACTTCTGGCGCCATTTACATAGTTGATTTCGGGATTGTGATAAAATATAGCGCCACACGCCATAATACATGGCGAAAAAAATCATAGGAGTAGACGCTATGCTTATAGCCCTCCACGCTATGTAATATAGTCCTCCACGCCATATAATAGTCCAATAGTCCTCCACGCCATATAATAGTCCTATAGTCCTCCACGCCATCTGCATGGCGTGGAGGGCTATAGTACATGGCGTGGAGGCCTATAGTACATGGCGTGGAGGACTATAGTACATGGCGTGGAGGGCTATAATCATAGCGTCTGCTCGTATGTATTTTTCGCCATGTACTATGACGCGTGGTGCTCTGTTTTAATAACAATCTCGAAGTCGACTATACACATGAGGCCAGAAATCTATAAGTTATGGATGTCTGGCGCTATGTGTTTTTTCAGTAGTCCTTTAATATTGAAGTAAAATCCTTATTGGGTAGATAATTTGAAGTTGGCAGAAAGCTTTGTTAAATAATTTATGATCAATGCATACTAGTGCAAAGTTACGAATTCCACGACTACTCCTCATAACATTCAGATCCCAATTCAGAACTAGATCAACTCATAGCTCAGTTCGTAGTCCTTCATCTAAACCTGAATTCGAACTACGGACCCCAAGCATTACAAACGTTGCTTACCCACTAAACAATTTAAAAACTACACGCCAGAAGTCTTTCAAATATGGCGTCTAGTGCTAAGTGTTTTTTCAGACAATACTCAAGAGTCTGTTGCTGATATTTATACATCCTCTCTCACAGTATGGCTGCGAGTTATAATTGGAGTGCCATGAGCCATATAACATGGCTCATGGCACTTTGTAATATAGCGTGTGGGGCCATAATTTCTGCTCCTGTAATTATGGCGCTGGGAGCCATACTGCATAGCTCAGAGTACTCTGTACGTAGCGTGTGGGACCATAAATTCTGCGCTATATTACATAGGACCACGCGTAGATGTAGCTTCTGACATTATAGTACTGGGAGCCATATTGCATAGCTCAGAGTACTATGTACATAGCGTATGGGACCATAAATATTGCGCTATGTTACTTAGCTCTGGGCGCCATGTGGATTTTTTTCAGTGTACCTAATCAGAGCTACGTTAATGCAATGGACAGGGCACGACCTTCCAACTGCACCTCGATTCAAACCCCACAACTCTACCCGGTTGGAGTCAGTGCTAAGCCCGCTAAGCCAACACTAGACATTTGGATCATTTTTTTACTACGAGATGCTCCCATCAAATTTTCATATGATAGTCACTAGGGCTCGAATAGTTACGCCCGTGCATGTTGCATGCATATTTTGCATATTTCACATATTTCGGCCTTTAGAGCATATTTCGACTTAAAATGCATGTTCGTGCACATATTTATCATTTTTGTACCTTCGAGATTTTATTTCGTTCTCTGTTTTCTCCTTTTGATATTTGTGTTCTATATATGTGTGGACACAAAAACACAAGCAATTACAAAACGATGACGAACCAAATATAAAATGATGATATTTAGCATATTTTATACGCACCTTTATGTGCGTTTTCAAAGGAACAAAAATATTACAATCGAAAGGACTTAAAATCAAAGCATACTTCGACGTGATTGGCAATATTTGATCAACTTTTATGATCGAAATTCATCAGAAGCTCGAAAGAGTCTCAAATCAAAATGTGGGCCTTGATTCAGTGATGCGAATTCAATAAATTTTATAGCAAAGTAATATTCGAAACGAACGCGTAGGACTTTTTTCACCATCGGAAATCGCGATGATTGTTTTTGCCGTTGTTGCATCTGTAGATGTAAAGTGATCCTCTCATTTATAAATCAGTTTTGACTGAGAAACGGCAATCTTTTATGTTTGAACATTTTTCTAAATGTTTTGTGTACAACTGAACAAATTTAAAAAAATTTTAGTCATATGTATTTAAACCTTTATTTTTGCATGCTCTGGCAATTTTTGGAAGTTATTGGCATATATTCCCTACTTTAATTGCATGTTTATCAGCATATTTCAGTGCTTTTTTGGGCATATTTGCATGCAGCGAGAGGTTATTTTGGAAACCTTTGGCAAGTGCAGCGTGACCTTGGTTACAGGTTTTCAAAATCTAAACAGCTATTTTGCTAATGTTCGAAGAACCCCATGCGATCAATTCAGTCATCGATTCCATCCGATTGTGCCTAAATTTGCCGGATATATTGTTGTACTATATATTTGAAATAGGTCCCACTCTCACCAAATTTTAGTTCTCTTTTACCCTTTGACGCCAGCATCCATTTGAGTGAAATTTTAAGTAACCTTATAATTCTATCATTTATAGCCCTATGTGTGCGCCAGCTGTTTAAAAAAAGATAGAGAAAGTTTTGAATTACGATGGCTTTTGACAGAATTATCAGTTTATCATTAAATTGGCAAGACAAATTGATGCTAATAAGATCGAGGCTAAAATAGTTTTTTTTATCAACGTACTGGCGACTCTGTGGCTGCGGCAAGCACTGAAAATGAAAACCTTCAAATCATCAACCCTCCTAAAAACCTATCACATTTTAGAAAAAAAGCAAGTCATTGCTAAATTCTAGGCTTTGTCTTTACAGCCAAATTGAGCCATTTTAAATTGCAGATCGGCGAAGAATCCTTCCCCAATTCACATATACTAATGTAAGGTAATTTGACACATGGGGTGATATGAAACAGATGGCGTAACTCTTGTTGTGAATACTAATATGTAAACACACATAAATGTCAAAACATATCAAATATGTCCACTTTGCGATTCCAGCGATATTCCACGAAAGTGGTGAACACTAAAATTATAATAGACTTGATTTAGCGGAGACTCCAACAATTGCTCTTAATTTTAAAAACAACATTAAAAGCCAAATCCATACAATTTAGTACCTATATTTTTCATTTATCAAAATTTTACTACTTAAAGGCCAAGATTCAATCAACGCGAATGCGAAATGCGAATCGCATTTTTTGACAGGAGCACGCAAACGAATCGCATTTGAAGAACCAATCGGTGCGATTCGCATTCGCGTCAAAGCTGCCAACTGGAAAATATGAAAAGTGAGTGAGGTATTTGAATTCGTTAGTGGTTGTAGGATACGGTGCCATTTCCGAATATTGTGCAATTAATTGAACTTACTTTGTTTTAAACCTGAAAATACTCTGTTTGTTGCGAATTAACATTGTTATGAGAAAAATACATGACAGCCAAGAAAAATACATGACCAAAATGTTGACTGGCGTGTTGTTGCTATTAGCAGATGCAACACTACCGAACTCTGAGGGAAGCTCTCCAATTTACTTATTAATAAATCAAAAAGTAATTGAATAGTATTCGGTAAACAAAGTCACAAAATATTAAAATTATCACATTACATAAAATTATTCAAACTCCCTGATCTGTAAAGCATACTGCGAAAACTATATGTACTGTAATGTTTCCATGTTGATTGACGTGGGTATGAACTATCAGACAACAAACTTATTTTCTTCTTTTCCTTAATGAATGTGTCACAAAAATTTCAAAACCAGAAATTTGAGGTTATAGACATATTTTCATAAATATATTTTGACAACTACCTAACACAAACATAGTCATCAACAATTTTTCCCATCCACTACTTTTTACGAACAAAATGAAACCATCTCCTGCCAGCTGAAACAGTTTTTTATTCAAATCTTTCTGCGAAATTAAATGGCATTTCTTAACTAAGTTACTGCGCTACAAAACCTATTGCGAACAATATCCAATCGTGAAATCTACTTATTTTCACATGAAAACCAATAATCCCTATTTTCTTTCAAACCAACCGCCACTATAAATTTTTTTACCCAAGACCCAACTTACTATTATATGACATACATGATGTCAAAGATATAGAATGATGTACATTTTCTTTTCGTGCAATTGGCCATTCTGACAATTCGTGCGACTATTTTGCTCTTTGCTCAAACTAGTCGCATTCGCAAGTTCGTGCGAATTCGCATTCGTCGTGAATGGTTCTATTCGCTGCGTCTTGCATATGTTTTCCTTATGCTCAAACCGTTCGCATTCGCATTCGCGTTGATTGAATCTTGGCCTTAAGAGCGAAACATGAGCAAATAAAGACAGTCTGTTTCGGGATGCCAAATCGCTCGGCAACCAATCAGACTAATTCAAAATTTAAACAGATTTGTTTCATTTTGAAAGGTCACTGATGCACCGTGATCTTGCTAAAGAGGCGGTTAAATTTGCCATGCAAGTATCACATGCATAGTGACCAATTAGGGAAGTACTTTATACTTTTAAAACACCACATGGCGATCCTGTAATAAACGATCCTGCGAACGATAAATTTTGGAACTATACATTATAAGTTACGAATAACTCAGGAAAATATATCTGAACCATTGGAGTCCGACAACACTACGCGCCGTCCAGAGCAGTAAAACGATTTTACCGATAGATGTCTAATAACTCACGTTCCTGTGAATTACGATATTACATTTTTCGAGCCAGCCGTTTTAAGAACATTGGAATCCGACAACATGTTTATATTGACGAGAACATCTGCACATTATTTTGAAAATTTCGAGCAATACAAATTCGAGTACAGGAAGGACAACAAATCGTCGACAAATATAGAAACTACAAACACTAAAAATGAAAAATTGAATTTATATTATGGCAAAAAACTAGGAAAACCTTCAAATTAAGCAATATTACATTGCACATAATATAGAAATTAATAATTATCATGAGGAAAAAATATTAAAACTAAATTTTGCAAAAATAACAAAAAGCAGAGACTAAAAGACTTGAAAATAACATTTATTTCAAGAACATAAAATTATAAAATTAAATAAGTCAAATTAAAATATGTAAAATTATTGCAAAAACAAGAAATTTAAACAAATGCAAATGCAAACTAATTATTTTATTTCTCAACCAAGCAAGGTACAAGTAACGTAAACAGTAAAAAAAACAAAATTGGAAATTACGAGTACATAGAAATAAAACGAAAAATTAAATAAAATAATTAACAAGATAAATCAATAACAAATTAATAAATAACAAATAAATAAATAAAACATAGAACATATAGCTTAGGATAAAGGGTTGCGGATGGCTTTGAAAAGGGAGGATTTGAAGGATAATTTTGAGACTGTTAGAGAATACAGATTACTTATGCTATTGAATATCCTGCAGCATCTATTTATCGGCTCATTAGCGGCGTAAGTAGTGGAGTGTGGATATTCCTTAAGTAAACGAGAGGACCTGGTGTTTCTTACAGGGTTATTCAAAACTATTTTGCTATTCAGGAATTCAACTTTGATGACGCCTCTAATGACGTCGAATGTGAAGCAGGCCGAGAGCATCTTTCTTCTAGATGCAAGTGTTAATAAGTTTAGATGACCCAGTCGAAACTCATAAGGAGGAAGGGTATTAAAATCGTAAGGGCTGTATAGTTCTCTCAATGCGAAAACTAAGAATTGCTTTTGTATGGACTCGAGTCTGCTACTGTGGGTTTCAAAAGCCGGATTCCAGCAAATGGAAGCATATTCGAGAATGGGGCGTACTAGAGAGATGTATAAGGATCGTGTGACCCACAGGTTACGAAATTCCTTGGCACGACTTTTGATGAAGCCTAGCTGTTTGTTTGCCCGGGAAAGTATTTTATCATAATGCAAGGTGAAGCGGAGTCGCTCATCCAAGACAACACCAAGGTCGACAACGTTATCAACTCGAGCTAACAACTTATTCCCGAGGAAGTATGTGTTATGTGAGACGGTGCATTTTCGGGAGAAACTTATAACTTGGCACTTAGCAATGTTGAGAGAGAGCTTGTTTTCATTGCACCAATGATCAAGTGAATCAAGTTTGGACTGGAGAAAGAGTGCATCGGATTTAGATTTAATGATATGATAGACTTTGAGATCGTCGGCATAAAGTAGATGAGGTATATTTGATAGGACGTCAGATAGGTCAGAAATAAATATATTAAAGAGAAGTGGGCCAAGATGGCTACCTTGTGGTACACCAGAGGTAGCAGAAATATTTTTCGATAAAAGTCCTTGAAATTTTACCAGCTGAGTTCGATTTCCAAGATAAGAAGTCAGCCAGCTAAGCAAAGATCCACCAAGTCCGAATTTCAGTAGCTTTAGAATTAAGGTAGGGTGGTCAACTCTGTCAAAAGCTTTACTAAAGTCTGTATAGACTGCGTAAATTTGGTATCCTTTCTCCATTTTACACAGGACGTCTGAGATTAGGACTGTCAAATTTGTGGTAGTTGAGCGACTTTTTCTAAAACCATGTTGTTGCTCGTTCAGTCGGGAGTCAACAAGTGGAGAAAGTTTATCGTAGACAATCTTTTCAAAAAGTTTCGGAATAGAAGATAAGATGGCAATACCTCTATAATTTCCGATACAGCGACTATCACCATTTTTGAAGATGGGTGTGACATATGAAAGTTTCCAACAGGATGGGAAAACTCCAGACGAAAGTGATCTGTTGAAAAAAATATGAAAGGGAGTTATAAGCTGCTCTACACATTTGAAAGTTGGAGGAAGTTGGAGGAAGAAGATCTGGCCCTGGACCTTTGTTGCAGTCGAGTTCCGAAATAGCTTTACGTATTTCGTTACGTGTAATTTCTAAGTGACTGATAAAAGCTGTAGGATTAGAATAGGACGAAGGGAGATGTGAGTTTGATGAGTCAGTAGCAATAAAAATATTCTGGAAATTATCTGCGAATAAATCACAAATCACATTAGGAGAGGAAGAAGTGATATCATTAAAGAACATCGATGATGGATAACCAGTAGTTTTCCGCTTCACATTTACAAAATCATAAAATTTTTTCGGGTCGCGGATTATATTTTCGCCGGTAGTCTTAATGTAGTTGTTCCTACGATTCCGTAAATGCCTAAGGTCCCTATCAAGCCATGGTTCAGAGAGTTTATTTTTTTTCTTGATCTTTGGTACATATCTCTCAACGGCGTCAAATATTTTATTGTAAAAGTAGAAATGGCTTCCTCAAGGTCTAAAGTTGAAAGAATATTCGTCCAATCTATAGAGTCAAGAAAATGGTGAATGCTTTCATAATTAGCATTACGAAAGTCATATACAATTGAATTATTGTACGTTCTTAAGTAAGTAGAATCAGGAGTGGCAAGTTCAACTGAGAGTGCTGAATGGTGCGAACTATTACAAAAAAGATGCTCTATGTCATTAGTTGGACTTACCACTACCTCGTCATAAGCGTTAGTGAACACAAGATCTAACCAATTACCGTTTTGGTTGGGAGCCGGACAAACTTGCTGCAAATCATTGCCATAGAAGGTACTCATAAGGTTAAAGTCGTTGCGATCTGAAAGGTTTACAGGGAGCAGGTAAGTGTCATTTTCATCGGGAATGAAACATAGATTGGGGCGATTGAAATCTCCCAAGAATATAACTTTGTCCTTTTCGTTTAGGGATGATACGAAGGAAGATACAGATTCGCATAAATGGTCGTATACCGATTCGTCGGATCTGGGTGGAATATAAACTACACCAATGTAAATCGATGTATTATTCAAAGAGATTTGAACAATTAAGTGCTGGAACATTACGTTTGGTGTGGTATCGATGCGTTTGCTTGAAAATTTGTTGCTCACAGCAATTAGGACACCACCTCCTCGTGTTTGGCCTGTAGAGCAGTAGTCGCGATCAACTCTGTAAATGGTCCAGCTACTGTCAAGAATTTCCTCGTTTGTATGTGAGTCATTAAGCCAAGTTTCAGTGAAGGCAAATAAATTAAAATGGCATGATTTGGCGACAAGAAAAAGTTTAGATAGTTTACCTCTCATACCACCACAATTGTGGTAAAACAGTTTGAGGTTTGTGTGTGTTTTGTTAGGAAAAATTCCTAACAGAGTGGTCTGGTCTTTGAGGAGATGCAGAAGTCGCCAAGTTATTATTCGATATTGCAGTTCCCGTTGCCGCAGTGGATGCAAGATTTGCAGTCCCTTTGTTATGGTTTCTCAATGGGCCTATATTCGCCGCGCTGTTACAAGCTTTTAGAGAAGAGGAAAAGGAAATACTAGAATCAAGTGATTTCAGCATCTTGGTACGGTTAGTAGTAACATTGAACGGACCGCTAAAGAGGTGGTCTCGTGAAGTTGTGGGAGGCAGAGGATCAGTATCTTTGAGAAGAAGAGATTTAGGAGAAGATAAGGAGTAAGGTTTGTGATTGAAGGGGATATCGCAGGTAGGGACATTTGGATATATACATTTTTTCTTTACAATATTCTTTTTTTTTCTTACTGCTAATTTTGTTGCTGACTTTCTTCCAAGGGCTGAACGTGATTCGTTTCCAGTCGAACCTGCCGCTATTTCCATTGAGATCGATAAAGAGCCAGGCATATTTAGTTGGTATAAAAACCTTGTACCGCTTAGGTGATCTACATTTGCGCTGGGGTAGTTGTTCGATATTGTAATCGGTGATGCAGAAATCAGCTTCAAGAAGTCTTCCCAGCCATCCATCATCAGCATTGTGAGGAACTTGATTTACGTAGAATGCCATTCGGTTTACTTTGATAGGCAGTTTGGAGCATGCTTTCTCAACATGATTGTTCGTGTTAGCTGTCTTAAGTTTTTGTAGGCGAGTGGCCCAGTCGTGCTTGGACCAAAAGGTACCGAATTTGTAGATCGATGCGGCTTCGGGGTCTGAGGGTAAACGTAAACTAGAGCATGGAGCTGTTGGTGCAGTGCTGTTTATCAACTCTTTTATAGGTGAAGAAGCTTTGTCCTGCGTGTATATCTTCTTACAGCTTGTTGAGATGCTTGACGAACTGTTATGATCTACCATCAGCAGTTCCTGGTGTAGTGACTGCTCGTTCAACGCAATATGTTTGATATTATCATCGATCAGGGTCTGCTGGGCGCCCCTCAAACTTTCGAGTTGGCTGCTCAATTCTTCAAACTTTAATTGTTGTGCAGAGAACGCATCTGTTATCGAATCAATAAGTGGTTTCATCATACTCGTCATTTTTAACTCTATATTTTCTAGTATATCGGTGCTGCTAGCTTGGGAACTGTTACTTGATTTTCTGGAGGATGAGAATAGCGCAGTAATGGATTCCGTTTTGTCCGCTAACTTATGAATTTTTTCATCCAACGTGTCGAAAGACTTCGCGACGTTTATGTTATTGTTGTTGTTTGACGCGGAAATTGCTGACGTAAAACCAGAGATTTTCCTACACCCCCCTAACACACCCCTAATACCCCCCTGGAAAGTGCATACACCCCCCCTAACACGGACAATTTTCCTACACAAAGGGAAGTTTGTGTCCTTTGTTCCAAACGGACACCCCTCCTAAAATTCTGAACACACCCCCCATGAAAAATTCCTGAGAAAACCCCTGCGTAAAACCATCAAAATGTTGTGTTAGTTCGATTAGAATTTCCTCATTTGCTTTTGTCTGGGCTTGATGTTTGGAAATCAAATGATCCTTCTCAGCATTCAACGTTCCAATAAAGCTGATTAGGCTGTCATACATACTCTTCATGAGTCGCTCAACATTTTGGCAGTCTGTACATATGAAATGATTGTCTAAATAGGGATGATACCAATCCCTTGGAGCGCCCATGCAAGCGCCATGCAATTTTCTGTTGCAGAAAGCTTTGCAAGTCACAAATTTTAACGTGTTATCAAAAGCAAAGCAGTTATCTAGGCTGCACTTGAAATTCATTGTTTTGTAGCGTATGCTGATTTGGTCGAAGAAGCGCCCAAAGATATGCAATTCCTTCGAATCAAATTAAGTTCAAATAAAAACTTATTGATTTTGATGGTAAATTTATGATGAATTTAAGTTTAATCAATTGACTTGTTGAAAATTCGATTCAGAAAAAACGGGTAACACCTGAGATCCATCTGTGGGATACTGGCGTGGAAGTCCGTTGATGAAACTGCAGAGCCACGAGAAAATACAAACTAAATTAGATCAATTGTCGTCGTCAGGTCAAGTAAAAATAATTTCGTTCTTTGTAGCTGCTTTCGGAGTTATTATTTTTGGACAATATTTATTGACTTTGTTGATTGAATGAATTCTTACGTAGATTTTGAAGAAAAAAACTGATGGCAGCGCTCAGGATTGAACCGAAGGATTCTCGTATGTAAGACCGCGTCACTACAGTCGAACCACGGGCAGTTAATGTGTGACGAATATAAAAATGAATTAGAATGACACAAACGTCAATTTGAACAGTACACGAAAATTTAACAGTTTTTCAAAAATAAAATAACAGTTTTTCAAAAAAAATAACTGTTTTAGAAAATCAGAAAATCAACACTTCACTTAAGCAAAAAATTTCGAAGAAAGAAAATTGGGTCAAATAGCACTTTTATGTGTACATGCGAAAAAAATATCAAGCAAGAACCGCATAGAAACCGAGTCGACCTCTCGGAGTTTCGCTGTAGTTGCGATAATGATCGAAATTGCGCGAACTTGAGATTAAATTATTTTACGTTAGGCTGAAGGGGATTCACAAAAACGGCAAAAAACTCAAGAATAGGCCGTCGGAAATTCAAAGAGCTAAGAGTCGATCGAAGCCACGGTATAGATATTAACTATAAAGCACAATACTAGGGATATTGATTACACTATGAAATGTGGATTTTAGTCAGCACTATTTTAGTCAGCACTAATTAAGTTAAACTTACAATATGTGAACGTTTGAATCAAAGCTGAAATATTTTTTTGAATAAAATATAATTTAAGAATAAAATAAATTTTTTTTTATAGAAAAGAGAAGTAAATTCAAAATAATCCGAATGATTTGCAATCAAATACAGTAGAGTAACGAAAAAAATGTCCATGGTCTGTGGTATGAGAAACAAGTCACCGAGCAGGTAAAATAAAAAAAAAATATCTGCATTTAAAGAAGTTTGTTAAATGAGAGCCTTAATGAAGACGGCAAACACAAATTATTGAAATTCACAAGACATGTAAAATTAGGAACAGTTGTTAAAACACAGCTATTATCATTAGATATAAATAGCTACGTTGAACTAGAAAGAGCTCTAGTAAATAGATTTAAAAATCATAAAACTCAACAACAAATCCATACACAACTATCCCAATTACGTTAACACGGCACAGTTGAGAAATATGGCGAAAAAATAGCTGAGCTCATTCACGAATTGAGCAATATTCAAATTCATAGCTTAGGCCAGAACCCATCTCCAGCAGAGAAAGTAGCAATACGAACGTCAAATGACTCGTACGCACTTACTATATTTAATAATGGTTTAGACATATCACTCAAACCTACAATTTTCGCTGCACAGCCCAAAACGCTTGTAGAAGGAATTCAAATAGCGGTTGAATTAGAATCAAGCATAAATATAACAGAAAATATTATGCTTGTAAATAGAAAAAACAATATACATCAAAAATTGAATAATAATTATAGCAACTGCCCAAACAATAACTGTCAAAGAAACTACTACAACACGTATAAGAACAATAATAATTATAGTCAAAATCAAAATAATTATTACAGAAATAACAACGAGAATAATGGAAACAACTATAATTTCAGAAACAAAGTAACAAACCAAAGCAATTACTAGGTGGGGTGAAAAGTAACCTCCTTGGGAATGAAAAAAATGTTTTTTTAAATTTTTTTTTTAATTTTATTAAATGTTGTCCTCTTTTAGGTCGATACACTTATTCCAGCGATTTTCCAACTTTTTGATCCCGTCCGAAAAGTAATTTTCCGGAAGGCCTACAAAATACTCATCCGCGGCGTCGATGATCTCATCGCACGAGCTGAATTCTTTATTGATGAGCCATTTTTTGAGGTTTGGGAACAGATAATAGTCCAAGGAAGCCAAGTCAGGCGAATAAGGTGGATGGGGAAGCGATTCAAGCCCAAAATCGTTGATTTTAGGCATTGCTGCGATGCTCTTGTGTGACGGCGCGTTGTCTTGTAAAAACAAAATTTTTTTGGCTTCATGTGAGGCCGTTTCGCATTGATTTCGGCTTTCAGTCGCTCCAATAATGCGCAGTAATACTCGCTGCTGATAGTTTTTTCTTTTTTGAGGTAGTCCACGAAGAGTATGCGATGACAATCCCAGAAAACCGACGCCATGACCTTTCCGACCCATTGAGCCTCCCTTGGCCGCTTCTGAGCACTCGTGCCGGCTTCAGTCCATTGCCGGGCACTAATTCTGTTTTCTGGCGTGAAATAGTGGATCCAGGTTTCATCAAGTCACCAATCGAAGCCAAAAGTCCACCCGATTCCGCATCAGCATGGCCAAACACGCTTCCGAAGTGCGCTCGCGTTCGTGTTTTTGGTCCGGAGTCAGCATGCGCGGCACCCAGCGGCAGGATATTTTTTTATCTGCAGAATCTCACCCAAAATATAGCGTGTGCGCTTGATACTAATTCTTGTGGCATCTGCTAGCTCGCGCATCTTCATTTTCCGGTCGGCCAACACCATTTCATGTATTTTTTTGACATTGTCCTGTGTAACCGCATCGCAGGGCCTGCCGCTGCGGACTTCATCGGCAGTGGAGTTTCGGCCACCACGAAACTCTCGAAACCAATATTTCACGGTATAATCTGAAGGAGCACTATCCCCATAATATTTTTCCAACTTTTCTTTTGTTTCCTTCGCCGTTTTGCCTCTCAAAAAATAATGTTTTATGAGAGAATGAAAATGGTTTATTTCCATACTCAACATGATGCCAAACACGTCAACGAAAATCGGCTGTAAAAACAAAACCAATGACTGTATTGCTCTGAAATTTAACATGTCTGCCTAAATATGAATGGACTATAAGGCACAATAATTTTTTTTGCGATTGCAGCGCATTCTGGTGGTCAAGGAGGTTACTTTTCACCCCACCTAGTATTACAGGAATTATAGTAGACATGACAATAATCCTGAAAGAATTGAAAAAAATACTAGAAACCAGAGAAATGGAAATACTAATAACGAAATCGCACCTGAAACTTATAGAAGCTATTCAATAAGTCAAGAAGAGAGCAGAAAACACATCAAAGTATCAAACACAGAAACTGAATCAAACACAGAAACTGAATCATTGAATGAATACCGATCGATTAAAGTTGAAGGTCCAACAAACGGAATATTCAATGATGAAGAAATAATTAAAGAAGCAGTGCAAAGTATTGGCATGAACCATATGAGTTCAGAAGCATTAACAAATATTAAACCAATACCGAAAAATCGTACCAAATATAAAAAAGTACTAACACGTACAAAAAAAAATAATCAAAAACCAAAAAAATACAGGGCAAGACATAAACAAAAGTAAATCCGAAAACGCGCATAAAATAACCCACAATACAAAACATAAGAAAGCTGATTTATATAACAGCAATTCTACGATCAATGTAAAAAGATTGATAAAACTTAAATACAATATGAAGCATAAGCAAGCTTTTCTTTCCAACAACGATTCGACCGCTGATATACAAAATTTGATTAAATCAAAATTCAATATAGAGAATATTCCAAGACAGATAATGGAAAATAATAAAAATACAGTTAGATGCAGTGACAATTCATCGAAATTAGTTTTGCCATTGGAGAAGTTGACATCTCAAATAACTGAAAAAAAGATATCAAATGTGTGCCGAAACAAGAGTCACAAAATTCCTAACACATCTAATATAGAGAAGTTAAAAAACATGCTCAATAAAATGCAACAAAACATTCAAATACAAAATGAACCGATGAAAATAATCATCTACAAAGCCCCAAAGAAAATAATTGAAAGCTTAATCCAATTTAATTACATAAGCGAGCTACAAATCAAGCTGAGAAACAGCATTAGTTTAATGCAAAATATGAAAGAATAAACCAAAGAAAATAATAAAACAAATTCAAAAAATTAAATAAACTTTTGTGGTTTAAAGTAATACATTTATTCTTTAACATAACATATCGAATATACTTTGCGGTACCAAAGTATATTCAATCAAATACAGCAACTTATTCATATATAAAAATTAACTCGTTGAATTTTATAGAAATTTAAACACAAAAAAAAACAGCAAAAAGAATACCACGAACCATACAAAACATGAAGCAAAAATGGTGTTAACTCACTTATACTAGGAAACACAAAGTGCAAAAAAAAAATATATCACTAGAATTTATTACAACTAAATGCACTATAAATATTAAAATATAAAAAAAAACATATTACTTTATAAGCATTGTAATTACATTGTTACTTCAAACAAAATTGATGAAAACCCTCATACATTCACACATTAGTTAATATTTATAGAAATTATTATTTTTACAAGCAAGAATACCAAATTACAAATATAACATAAAAAAAAGCTTTGAGTAGAAAATCGCACATATATTTTAAGTTAAAACTAAACGAAACACTTATGAATTTAATATTCAAACCTAAGCTTTCTATGTACATAAGCAAAAACGTCGATGAAAAAAAAAATGTGATTAAAATTGTAAAGTATGGGTTTGAGTTAAAAAAAATTTCCTTTCTACAGAAAAGAATTTTTTTTCCCCAAAGGAGGAGGGTGTTGTGAATACTAATATGTAAACACACATAAATGTCAAAACATATCAAATATGTCCACTTTGCGATTCCAGCGATATTCCACGAAAGTGGTGAACACTAAAATTATAATAGACTTGATTTAGCGGAGACTCCAACAATTGCTCTTAATTTTAAAAACAACATTAAAAGCCAAATCCATACAATTTAGTACCTATATTTTTCATTTATCAAAATTTTACTACTTAAGAGCGAAACATGAGCAAATAAAGACAGTCTGTTTCGGGATGCCAAATCGCTCGGCAACCAATCAGACTCATTCAAAATTTAAACAGATTTGTTTCATTTTGAAAGGTCACTGATGCATCGTGATCTTGCTAAAGAGGCGGTTAAATTCGCCATGCAAGTATCACATGCATAGTGACCAGTTAGGGAAGTACTTTACACTTTTAAAACACCACACTCTGTCGAAATCACAGCTACAGAAGCACCGTTCGCATGGATTTCAAATAGATTTGTATGGTTTTAAAAGTTGATAGAAGCTTTAGCATTTTCTTTTCAAACTAAGTTGAGTGCTTATTAGCAAGCGCCCAGTGTGGGTCTGTGTACAGTTTTTTTTTTCAACGAAAGTTAATTTTGTATTATTACGTTCATTTTACTAAGAAAGTGTATGGCTTAAAAGTTTTGTGAGAGTGATGTGGTTCATTCGAATAAATCTAATAAAATAAGAAAAAAACCTAAGGTAAGTTAAAATATCTTTCAAATAAGATACAAAAGGCGGAATTTTTCACATAAACAATATACTTTGAGCTATCAATATTTTCATCGAATTGCAACCGCCCAACTTACTAAAATTTCAAAGATTTTCTACATCGTTCTGAGCAATGAAAGCAATGTAAGATTAATACCCACATTGCAATGACGAGTAAGAGACAAGTAAGGAAAGGAAGAAAAAAGACGAGTAAGGAAAGGAAGAAAATCTAATACACGGTCAAAAGAAAATCAGTATGCATCCGGTTTCCTGCTTGAATCTACTTTATTTTTGAATCGCAGCTTCCACTTAACATAGTTTTACAGCTTTTCGCAATAATTGGCTATTGGAATAAATGCATATATGACGTTGCTACCACCTACTAAAAGGCTAAATTTACGGAAAACACATATTTCCATTGACATTTCCTCGAACACCCGATAACATCAAAGTTCAATTTTTCTTTCAATTGTAAATGCTCCTAGGCACTGGGAATCAACGAATAATCGTTCTTCGAACAAATTTCCTGGTGTCCATGGGCCCCTCTTTAAAAGATGTTGAATTTCGCACGACTAACAATGGACCCGGGGCAATAGGCAGCAATTATACTAAACGATTTGCATGGATTCTTCTCGAGAGCACGAAATACGAGGCACAACTAGTACCGCAAGCAATTAAGGTGTCCATCTGGAACATCCAACTGATCCAACCAACGATGCAACCATCACGAATCGAAGAGAATTCGAATGACGAGTGTTTTGCTATTACTGCACTAGCCGCCTTAGATGAACTGATGAAGGAAAAGATAATCACATGTAAATGCATACCCGCTTACATATGGATGTACGTAACTGGATACGAGGAAAAATCCGTTAGAATTCAAATTTCACTTTCGGATGTAAACGATCCTCGATTGCCTGAAGTCATTGAAACTAACGAAAGACAAGACAAGAGAAGACCTTAACCTCAGCCTATGTAATAATTGATTGTACGTTGCATGAAAGGTGCCGTAGTTAACGAATGAATCGTAGTTTGTGCGGTAAGAATGCATGAATATGTTTTTTTTTGTCTGAAACAATAAAAAATTAAAACTACATCTTATTAGGGGTCCTACGAAAATGTATAATCCGTACTAACTATGATGTCAAATCACAGTCAAAGTGGCGCTTAGAATTTCAACAAATTTGTACTGAATATAAATGATCATTAAAATATTAAACACATGCAAAAAAAAATTACATGTAAATTATAAATAAGCACACTCTTCCAAACGATACTGTTACTAATCATTTTAATCATTTCCCATTGCATTTCGAACAATGCTCTGCTTCGGTGAAAGTTTTCACTTTTCGTTTTTCATTAGCAAGATATTTCGGATTGACTGCGGAGATGCAGTTGCATCGGAATTGCATCAGATCAGGCATACTTGACTTGACAGTGCTATAATACTGGCGCTTAGTTTATGTTTATGTATATTACATTTCATTACCCAATAGCGTAGAGGTTGCTGGCCAGTTACGTTTCCAGGTGGGTTTGCATTCAGTCGTATTGCATGTGGAACTTGGATGATTGTGGTTTACCTGACATTTACCGTATCGAAGTTATTGCACCCGAACTACATGAACCAAGATTTTCCAGATGTGCACTGAGAAAAAAGTGAATGCAAGTTATTTTTATATGATACATGTTTTGATTTTTCATATTGTGTTAATTGCAATCATATTCCACTAGCACATTGATTCAAAAGATACTACGGTGTCAACCAAAGTTCGCAGTAGGCGACACAATTGTTTGAGTTTTCTAACAGCTTATTCTATGTATGCTAGATAGGTTGGATTAGGTTATTCAAGAGGGATGCGGCTTGCATGGGGCTGCCAGTTTGGCCTCACGATTTTTCCTGCTTTCGACGTGATGTTAGTCATTTTAATTATTGTAGCGCTAGACCTAACGCCGTATATTTAACTTTTTTGTTCAGTTTTAAACCGCTGTATTTTTTTCACCACCTGCTCTATTTTAACGCTGGATTCTTTGCTGATTCATTCCTTTCGACTCATGATACCAACTTTGTCAACATACCAGTAAGAGGGTGGGACTCAGTGAGTGTGGTATTCTTCTGCCCCACTTCAAACTTTTGGGCATTTATTCTGGGTAATTTCATAGAAAATCGACCAATTTTCAGAAAATTTTTGAACTCACCTCCTTGAAATTTGGAAATATTCTGTTATCCAAAAGGGCTGGTGGGCTTATTATTGAAAATGAAATATTTTTGAGAAATATGGTATATTTGCGGATATATGGTCTCTTGAAGTTTTTGAGAAACGTCGGTTCGTGTTACATTCAAAAAATTGTATAGAATCTTCTACTTTACGTAGGGCCTACAAATATGGCTTGTTGGAAAGGATAAGTATCCTAGGAAAAATAGAACGAGAAATATCCTGATCAAACAGGATAAAAAAGGATCATTACAGTGTCCTTTATCCTTGAATATTTCAAAATGAACACCTTCGATTATCTTAATTTTATTATATATTGTAAACAGTTAAATAAGCTACAAACGTGTCAAATTTCAAAGTGGAGCTTGTAAAAGTACAGTCGCAAGAAATTTTTAAATACTATAACCGCCAAAAAAAATTTATGGAAAATGGTACCGAAACAAGGTAAAACTTGCAAAATATGGTACGAAAGAATTTTATGTTTTAAAGTGGATTTAAAAACTGTTTTGCAATATTATTTAAAGCCAGCAGAAGATTCTAATTTAGTTTCTAACGTAGAAAGTTCTGCACAAGTCCATTGCTTATAATTACCACTGACGCAATTTTAATCAATTTTTTTTTCACATATGCTTAGAATAACGGCTGATCCAGGGCAATCCTGGCAGCTACCAAAATATCAATCTATTTGTGGAGGAGAACATATCGTCAGAGATAAGAAGTCTATATAATTAGCCAAGCTTACATCGGAACCCTTTGTTAGAAAATTTATTTTTGGTCCTTTAATCATTAACATAACGTTTTTATGTACCTATACACGTATAATGCATACACAGACAAAATGTGTCCCCGGTGTTTCGGCTAAATTGAAGTATTTACGCAGTCTGCTGTTTGCATTGCTGCAGTAGAATGATTTTATGAGACCAGCGACATCTATACTTCTTCGCCGTTCCGGGGAATTATAACCTCGTCTAATTTTTTTTAATCATAAATAGGGTTGCGTCAGGAAATTCTTACACTACTTTGGCAAGTGATCAATTCGTCGGCAAAAGTGATAAAAGTTAACTCTCTGTTTCCTTTTCTTTAGCTTTTGAATATTCTTCTTTGATATTATTTACCATGGATAATTCATTATTTGTTTTTGTTTCTTCTGTGGGTAGTTCCTGCTGTATTTTAAATACATTTTTGTATAGTACACTAGTAAAAATTTTAAACTTTCTTCTTAGAATGCCCATTTTACAAAATTTTTTGTCCATATGAACCCACGACTTTCCTTAACTTCAACTACTTCCGATCTGTACCCTGAAAGCAACTTCTTGGAATCAATTTAAACTAAGGACATTGCAAATTGTTGTAAAAATATGCAAAATAGACAAACAAAGAAACCCATTGAAAATATATGTACAGTATAATATGTGCGAGAAACCCTAGATGTGGCGGAAAACCCAAAATAGTCCTAATTGTTCATGCCGCTAGTAAATGAAGAGGAATCCGCTTTCTTTATTTTTGTTTCATGATTGATCGCTCCGTATTTATATCAATGACCTGTTGCGCTTGGAAATCTATTTTCGACATCCGTTTTTGACAGGTTACGCCGATAACATCGAAAATCATCATACTGCCAAAATGGAGGATACCAACATAACCATGAGAGTAGCTTCCGTCAAGGTACAGACCAGCAAGACCGTCAGGTATGTGGTAGTGACCCTGGATACCAAGCAGACATATTGCGATCATATCGTCAGGACACGTATCTGGTTTCATCACTTCACAATATTTGCTGTGTCAGTAAGACGTGATGAAAGATGTTGATAGCAACGGTCATTTTCACCTTGCTCTATGGGGCCACAATATTGGCAGATGTGCTCTGAATTATGAAATTTCCAGCACGCATTGTCTGCGTTCAGCGCAGGAATACCCTGCCTTTCGATTATAGCTACCGCATGGTTTAAATAGTGTCTACAATAGTGTCATCGTCACTAGACCGAGTCAATCTATCAGCACAAGAATGCAATGAAGGGTACTCCTTTCGCCCAGAGCTGCACCGAGCTTAAACTCTGACACACGTGTCGACGCTAGCCTTTCCACCTTTCGTAACAACGATGGAGTGAAAGCAGTAAAAAAAACTCTAGCGCACCTGAACCGCTAGAAATACTAATGTTCGAAGAACAGTAGAAGAATCGTGCAGGTTTTGAGTGCATATTCCACCACATGAGCTGCTTATTACGGCCAAACTGTTTCAAACGCCACGTTTTACTTTGGTCTCAAGAATGCATTATAGCTCATATGGTGGAAGGTTACTACCACTGGCATGAATTTCAACGTTTATGAGAGCAAAACACTTGTTAATTATATTCGTCATCAGTTGCTTATTTCACAAAATTTTGAAAGCAGCATCTCATATAACATCAATGAAGAAAATGCTCAGTGCCTGCAGCACTGTAACTGAAGTTGGTGTTTGGGGATGCGATCCGAAAAATTTGCAGAACTTTGGGAATTGAAACATCGGTTATTTATTTTCATTGTAAATGTTTCCGGTATGAATACTAACTGTAAGCATTTATTGATACAAAAGTAGCACAAACGACTCGTGCTGGCAACCTTTCGCCAGTATCAGAGCCAAGAATATATCACATCTGCTTCACGTTGTTATATTACATTCGAAGTTATAGGAGAATAAAGAAATTTAGGGTTACCTGCAGCAAGTTTTTTCAAATAATCGAAAGCTGAATATTTGCTGTTTATTGTCACTACAATATCATTACCAATTGAAAATTCTACGATAAAACCGCTTAATAAAGATATCGCAAACAAACACAAAACCAACGATAGCTGGCAACCCTATCGTGGCTTTTCAACCAAATTTGGCCTGAAGTATGCTTAAAATAGGATCCATTAATTGCATGAAATTCGTATTGTTTGCCTGACTGCACTGGAAGTTAAAGGGCAAAAAGTTTCATTTTCCTGAGCGAATTTTCAAAATCAAAGACACAAAAATTACCAAAGCTGGCAGCACCAATCGGATTTTTCAACCAAATTTCTATCAAACAGAGTTTAAAGTAAGGTTCAGCTACTGTGTCAATTTCATGAAAATCTGGTAACTTATTCACATTTCATAGGGCAAAAAGCAGTTTTTTTTCTTTGTAATTTTTCAAGATGGCACCACTGGCACAGAGTTGCCTACAATTCAAAATCGCTTCTATCAGACTTGGTCCTGGTTAAGTCCAATGCATTCTGTAAATTTCAATTGTATCTGATTATTGATTCGTGAGTTCCCGTGAACAGAAGTTTTTGATGCTAAAAATATAGGTAAATTGGGCAAGGGTTACCAGGCGTGACCGTTATACCACATCAAATTTTATTTTTTGTCTATGTAAACAAAGCACAAGATTTACATATGAGTGGCTTTTCTTTGAAGAAACGGCATTTTTTCAAGAGAGACGAAGATTTGGAGGTTTTCACTTTCAGTGCCTGCTTTAGCGACAGGGTTGCCAGCACGCTCATGAAAAGCTACATAAATCTACAACTAACTAATATCAATATGTCCTGAAAATTTCGTAATGATTGAATAGCTCTGTCAAAAGTTATCGCAATTTAAAAATTTTCAAGTTTTTCCGTTCTCTTTTCAGGCACCCAGCGCTCACATCGGGTTAAAAAATTCCAAAACATTATCCGATTCACATGTAAAACACGTTGGAAATTTTTTTGGTCAACTTTATTTTTGCAAAAATTATTTGTGTACGGAATAATAGGTATATTAAAAATATCACTAAAATGACCGCCGGCGCCAAAGGATTAAAGATTATTAACTTTTTGTGAAACTTGGCACTATTCTGCATATACACCAATGTGTCCTGAAAATTTCAGTTCAATCGGATGGCGCGTTCCTGAGATTTTTTCACTGAAATTTTTTGATGATATATATATATATATATATATATATATATATATATATATATATATATATATATATATATATATCTATATATATATATATATATATATATATATATATATATATATATATATATATATATATATATATATATATATATATATATGTATAAATATATATATATATATATATATATATATATATATATATATATATATATATATATATATATATGTATAAATATATATATATATATATATATATATATATATATATATATATCTAGAAATATGAATTTTTGGCCAAAGTGATTTTAATACTAATGTTCTTCTTCGAACATTAGTAAAAACTCTTGTTGGCTAAACTTAACAGCCTAATAAAATGTTGGACCAGACGCAGCCAAGGAAACCTTTGCAAATTCGTGGCAGGGCACGGTTATTTTAGGAAATGCCTGAACAGTACGAGTAAGGTAGACACGCCGTTCTGTCGGTACTGTATGGATTTTAGATGCCGTGCGGTCTAATGAGTTATCCGGGTATATGGTAAGCAAAGTTTTGTTTGACCGTCTACACTAGGGAAAAACTACTGGATTTTGCTTGATTGCTCGTGAATTATCCACTCCTCAATTGATCGCTCCCTGTATTGCTCAAACTCGTAAACCAGGTTGTCTTTTTCAGTCCTTTTTAACTAAATAAACTACTTGGAGATGAAAAAGAATGAAGACGTAGCATTTTGATGTCAAAAGCTAGCTTGCAGTCACCTTAAAATAACTCTTTCAAGCTGTCTTTATTAATGTTTAGTATCTGATGGCAGGGGTTAGAGCTCGGCACACTATGCCAACAACATCGGCTCCTGGTTATATATATAAGCTATTTTGGTTAATAGTGATACCGTGTAGAGATACTTTATTAATTTTTTGGATAGCTTTCTGCCCGAAACCAGGTACTCTCAAAAACCATTTCATGAGCCACCTCAAATTAGCTCAGTAAGATTTCAACGTCATATTTCAAGCATGCGTCGAGGAAAAAAGAGATAATTTTCTTCAGTAGTCAACTCCTCTGAAAGGACGTGAACTTCAATAAAGCTATTGTTATAGGACTAATTTTACACATGCAGAGCACATAAACTGTTGTTTACTGCTGTGAAGCTGACAATCACAGGTTTCATTCTCTTGTTTTAAATGAGTACCAATTTTTTCCTAGCTTGTGAAAAAATATTTTAATAAAAAAACCGATTTTTTCTTTCGAAGCTAGATATATTTATTTTTGTGACAAATGTCGATATTTTGAGAGTTATCTGCCCTCTTCTTCAGTGTCTATTGGTCTAATCTTAAAATAACTTAGGTATCTTATTTATAGGTATCTTATCTATCCATTGGAGTTTTCCATATGTTCAGGCTTACGTACGCATCCAGTTTTCGTACCTGCTGTACTTCCTTTTTTTCTATGATTTTTTTTCTATGATGATCCCAAGGCTCAGGGGATGCTCTATTACGCTATAGCACAGCCTTGGTGGAAGGAAATTTAAGGAAGGGGAGAAGGGAAGGGTTGAGTTTGCAGGAGATAGCGATTCACGATTTGCTTGAACAATTGTGGCTCATAGTTGGCGGGGAAAATAGTAGATGGTAGACTGTTCCACAATCGTATTGCCCTGGATAAGAAAGAATCATGAAATTTGACGGTACGACTGGCACTGATCGAAAGGGTATAAGAGTGAGCGCGTTGGGAGGCTCGGATGGTGCGTGCAGGAAGTGCTCTACAAGGGAGCAGACTTGATATTTCATAAGAGCAAAGACCATAATAATAGCGATAAAGAAGAGAAAAGTAACATACATTATGTCGGTGCTCAAGGGATACAATACGTGAAGTAATAGTTTCATCGCCAATAAGCTTGAAAGCTTTGCGTTGGACTGTGTCTAGTTTCACTAAAGCAGTGCGGCCTGCCCCAGCCCATATATGGGAGTTATACTCAAGTCGTGGTCTTACGAGGGTCTTGTAGATGTGCGCTATATCTGATGGCGTAAAGTATTTCTTGCCTCTTCCTTAATCACCTCCACGTTGTCCCACGTTATGCCGTACTCCTCCTCCAGGATGTGTTTCGCTATTGCTGATCGTACTACCGTTGTGCTCCTTTTCCTTGCTGCGGCTGCTTCGCGCTTATGTTCGGTTATTCTAACACCAACTAACCGTTTCTTTTGTGCAATGTATATTTTGTCGCATTCTGGGCAAGTAATTTTGCATATTCCACATTTTTCCTTCTTATCTTGTTTGTCTTTCACGTGACATAATTTTGTACTTAATTTTTTTACCCTACTGGTTGGAACTGCTTTTATGTCAAAGCGTTCAAAAAGTTCCTGAATTTGCTTAAATATTGACAAAAAAATAATTGGAACTCTTATGGCTGGTTTTTGTTCTTCTTGTATAAAGAGCGTCATTAACAGGTCACGCTGTATTTTGTCCTTTTTTTTTGACAAGATTTCTAATTATTTTCTCGTCATATTCATTTTTTTCTCGTGGTGTCTTTAATATATTTAACTTCTGTGTTAAAACTTTCCTGATCCATGGGTACTGTTAATAGTCGGTGGATGATCGAGTTAAAGGGCGCCATTTATTGGGAATGCCTATGATCAAACGTGGAATATGTTGTTCTCTGGGTGTGTGTGGGCTTCCGGTAGATATTAAACCTAAAAAAACCTTCTTTCCGTATGAGCATTAAATCCAAGAATGGTAGTTTTCCATTGTTTTTGACGTCCATTTAAAATTGGATATCCTTATGTGCTTGGTTCAACTTCTTCAAAGTTTCTGCCAAAGCATTCTTTTTTACAATGGCTAGAATGTCGTCCACATATCTCATCCAGACACGAGGAAGCGAACCTTCTTCGTAAAGTTTCTTCTCGAGTCTGTCCATAAATATCTCACTCATTAGTGTGAATAAAGAATTTCCCATGGCAACACCTTTCATAGCTTTAAACTATTTCCCCCTGAAAGTAAAGTAACTTTCATTCATGCAAACCGAGGTAAGTTTCAAATAGTCTTTAGCCCTCTTTCTTCCTCCCAGTGAGCTATTCTTCTCTGATAGCCAGCCCTCAAAGAACGCGTGTGCTTGTTTTACCGGCACGCTTGGGAATAGAGCCTTGACATCAAATGATACAACTAGCTCATCTTCATCACCTCGTCACGATTTTTAATCGTCCTATCGCTAATCTTCCCTAAAGCCATACACTCGTCTACAATGCACTTTGCGATTCTCCTTCCCGGAGCGTTTGTAGCGGTTACATGTGTATGTGATTCTTAGCTCATTTCCTTCCTTGTGTATCGTCGAAAGGCATCTAATTCTTGGCAACGCTGGGTTTGAGACCCGCAGCTTGTTGATTTCTCGAATCGTCCCTTTGCACTCTTTCAAGATTTTTTCAACTCGTTTGATAGATATATTTTAAGGGATCTTTCCTTAGCTCATGGTAATCCCCGTTGTTGAGCTTTTCCATAGCTAATCGGTCATATTCATTTTTGCCCATTATAACCACGGCATTTTCTTTATCTGTTTTGGTATATTAGACCGGTTTAGTAGCCAACTCTTTAAGCACCCTTTGTGCCTTGCCAGTGTTCCCCTTCTTACGGTTTTCCTTCCTGATGGGTACAGCCATATTGCCTCTAATCTGTGCTTTCTTCTTTTCGCGAAGGTTTTTTTACCGAGGCTTCGACATCTACTACTAAGTCTTCTGTAGGAAATTTTGTTTCCTTGACAGCAAAATTCAGACCTTGGCTAAGCAGTTCCATTTGCTCTTCTGTGAATTAGATCGTGGTCTCTACAGTATCCTTTTTCTTTTCCACGGTATCCTTTCCTCTCGTTAGCTCCTTCAGTTTTCTTGTGAGAATTTTCCTCTCTCTATCTTTCTCACATTCAAAAGCCCTGCTTGCTTTACCTACAATATCTAAAATGTCCCCTTTTCCACTTAAAATATCACTAGCCATTTTTAAATGTAGAAAGTAAACTTTGAGTGTGATTTCCTCTAATTTTTTATAAAGCCTTTTTACGGAATCTTTAATGAAATTCCTTTCGGCTAGCACTATTTGTTTTCCTACTCCTAACAGGTGGAACCTAAATTTAATAGAATGACTTTTTGGAGTCGCATTCTTTTTCAAACATAATCTAAGAAATCTTACGTCTTCAGAGATTCTGCTTATTTCTCTCTTATACACTACGAATTTAATAAAATCTGATTTTGACTTGGTAGTCATTTTAAGGCAACATAGCACCTCCAAATTTTTGAAAAATCGATTTTTGTTTTTTGATTGAATATGTTAGAATGAAGCTTTAAAAACATGATTTTAATAATATAAAATTGAAATTCTAAAAAAAAAAAATTTTGTGAGTATATATAGCGAAGCGCTCCAAGGTCATTTTTTCTATGATTTTCATTGACTTCGCTATATCACTACATCGACTTAATCCAAAGTGTAGAGAAAGATAAGTGAGTCATTTCCTTTAAAAGAAGCAAAAAAACAGTTAACCTTGGCAAAAAAAAAAAAAAAATAGCTGTAAAAAAAGTGTTGAGTCTCCAAAAAAAGGTCCGAAAAAAGTCCTACTGACACTAAAATCAATGAAAAATTTTGCCACATATTATGGCCTAGCTATACGACGAAATCCTGATTCAGTTGAAAATATGCCCAAGTAAATTTGGACAGCATATCACCACAAAATTTCAACTGATGAGAACCCTCAACACTCTTATTGTCCTGTTGGAGAAACGACTTGGTGTAACTGGCGCAAGGCGGAGGCAGCTGGTGATAATGCATTAAAAAATTTCAAGCATCCTCCACCTTTAGATGATAAGGTACAAGAAATTTTAAAGCCTATTTATGATGACTTATCATCAAAAGATTTATTAAAGCGCTGCTTGGGTAATTTTCCGCAGAATAATAACGAAAGCTATAATTCTTGTGTTTGGAATTTGGCCCCCAAACATACTTTTTGTGGGAACAACGTACTAAATATGGCTGCAAATATTTCTGCATGTACATTTAATGAAGGATTTATGGATATCTTGAAAATAATGCAAGTAATGGGAGTTACGATTGCCGAACGTGCGCTGGAACATGCAGAACATAGAGATGCTGCAAGAATCAACCAGGCGGAAAAACACTCGACTGAGGCATCTAAAGAGGCCAGAACTGCTCGAAGGGAGCAAAAATCTTTGGAAGAGGAAGAGTATGAGCAAGAAGAAGGTACATTGTATGGTCCAGGCATCGCAGATTAATTTTCGGTAAGATTTATTGCAAAAAATATTGAATTTTAACTTTAAGTACGATTTTCTCGAAACAACGTTTTGAAAGTTGGCGTGCATGATTAAGAAAAACAATATTATCCAATCGTTCTAAAATTTTAACACGTTAATCTGCACATGTTGATGCTCAGAATGAACTACGGATGAAAAAATCGGCACTAAATTTTTTTAGTTATAACCGATTTCTGGGGAAAAAAAACCTCGATTTTCGAAAAAACGCCGCCATTTTGTTATTTTTCAACCAAATTTTTTTTTTTAGTTCATTCTAAGGCCGCTTTGATGTTGATCAAAACTACGTTTTTGTTTGTTTTTTCAAACTTTCCTGAGGACAGTTATCATGCACGCCAGGTTTTTTTGGTGTATTTTCCAAAAAATTGTAGCAGACGACAGGGGGGCACAAAAAATTTTTAACTATTTTTTTAATGTAGTATAAAAGGTGTTAAGTATGTGTAAAAAGTTTCATTAAGATATGTTATTTTATTCAATTAAAAACAAGCCTTTGAAAAAAACATTTTTTTTTTATTTGAAGGTGCTACGTCCCCTTAAATTGTTTTTATTGTATACCAATTGTTTTTTCCTAGCTTGTAAAAATATTTTAATTTTTTAATTATTTCAATTTCGAAGCTAGATTTATTTGGATTACTCGACATATATCTATATTTCGAGGGTAATCTGCCCTCTTCTTCAGTGTCTATTAGTCTAATTTTAAAATAACTTAAGGTGCTTAATATTTTGCCCGGCAAAGATTCATTGAGAAGACTTTCAAATTTAGTGATCACGAAGACGTTCTAGGATCGGACTTTGTTGGCAAGTCTGATGATGTTATGACACTTATAGTGTTGCGCTGGTGGGCGTTTTTTATTTGTATTTACTATTGATTAGCCCATTTCAGCATTTCAGCTTAAATTCTTTCCGACATACTAATATAATTAGAACTTTGGCTGTCAGAGCTTTTCAATAATAAGTCTAAAAACCACTTCCTGAATCCAAGGTGCATTAAGCATAGCGTCATTCAATTATTTTATTTATTTATTCACCAAGCAAGGTGTACATGTATAGGAGAATAAAGTGAAACAAAATAGTACATGCATGAAACTATATATGAATACAAGACTAATAAATAACGCATAAATAAATCAGTTACAAATAGATAACAAATAAAGTAATAAATAAATGAAAAATAGCTAAAAAAAATAAAAGTTAGATACCAAATTTAAATTTAAATTAAATATACTATACATATATATTAGTATAGTGGAGGAAGGAGGAGACTATGAAGAGAGAGCCTTCATAATGTTATTTTCATAAGTTGCTTTAGATATCGTAGGGGAAAAGTTCTCGCTCATGCTATTGAATGGCCTGCAGCACCTATTTATTGGCTCGTTTGCTGCCTATGTTGTGTTGTGTTGGTATTCAATAAGCAATCGTCGGGATCTAATGACTCTCAAAGCAAAAACTTTTCTTTCAAGTAGACAACATTAACCACGTCTCTGATGATATCCAAGCTGAAACAGGCAGAAAACATTAATCCTTTCGCCGCAAGGGGTAACAAGTTAATACATTTAAGGTGCTTTATGTTTCTGTTTCTGCAACAGCAAAAACCATTAAGATTAGGACGTCACAATAAGATTAGGGCTTATTCAATTGTTCACAATAATTTAAATCATACACTTATATCACCCAAAGCCTAATCGAAATGCAATTTAAAATTTCTCTACTTCAATTAGTCCGAGCAGCATTCAATTTTATATTATATTCTTTCTTGAATATTATAATCTCACATATGTATAAAATCTAATATTATCAGGGTTTATTATAGCATACGCATTCGATTTCGAGCAATCTGGATTTCATTTAGTGCGAAACGTAAATAATATATTTTATTCCATTCACAATTGAACTTTCCCAAGAGATGATAATGAGCGTAGCACGAAATGTGAACCGAACGAAAAAAACAATCAAATCTATAAGACCATCATTGAAATCATTGCTACTGCAATCCACTCACCGCTACCACAATGTCCGGCCCGGGCAGTAAACACTTTTGGTTTCATGGTATTATCGGTTAAGTATCATTTCGCCTCATTACAGGTAATAATTGGCAATCAAACAATTTTCTTAAGGGGCTCGAACTCAATCAGTTGGGTCACTAAAGTGCATCAGTTGTTCGATAGCATGTGCCGCCCATTAGCAGAAGATACAGATTGTAGCACAAAAGAACTGCCGATACGCATAACAATCTCCATATTTCTATCAAGATTGATATTATTCGTTTCTGGCCATATGAGGGCCTGCGTTTGGTTGGTGGAAACGAAAGTGAATGTTAAGATTCATTATTACATCAGCTAGATTTATGCGAGTAGCATTTTTACAACATCGCCTGACTATCGTCTAATTTATCATCGCTTTGAGATAAGTACGTATTTCCTCCAAACAAAACCTCGCATCTTTAGCATTCGCTTGCATGCTATCTTCGCGTTACGAACTATCATCAGTCCACGGTGCAACAACCGCATGCAAAAATTTGCTAATGCGGTTACAATACTACAGAAGCCGTTAGGTTCCATCGAAGGCGAAAGTGATAAGCGCTGTGGGATTACTTCAATGACTGCAACGGAATTCTAGCGTGAAGCTGAATTACGCGAGTCCAACACCTATCTCAAGACAATGGACGTCGAGCACCTTCGCTTTGCCGCGTTCGTATCGTAGATACGGGCTTTTGACTTCTTTGTTATTGCCTCCCCCAAACCGACAGCAGTTACCACCATTTCGAGACTTGGGCAGCGAGGCGCCAAGATATTGTAAACAAACTCGGGAAGCGAACGGTTGGCCAGTCAGTCTAATATCAAAAACGGTACCGTTAGGAAGGCAAAAAACCAACTTCTTCCAAAACTCTAACTTTGTAACGAAATTCGCGTTTAAGAATTTGTTGCCTGGAGGAGCGAGCCCTATCGGAAGTTGCGAAACGGAGTTGCGTCTTGGTTGCGCTCGAAAGTGAAATTACGCGTTCGTAGATTCGCCGTGCCAACGTTGCTCCACCAAGGTCTAGATTCGATATTAACACTCTTCCTGCAGACCGCTTTAAACTCTCGTTAACATTCTTTGCGTGCATTACTAATTTGTGGAAATTCCGTGCGAAAAATTCGTTAATGATCTCGCCAAAAAAAAACTTAGCCCGGCGCAAAATAGAAAATATTATAAAAGTAAAGCGATTTAGTTTTGTCGGAAGTGATTTATGCTGTTGTGTGAATATAATCTCATGAAATGTATTAAGTGGAGATGTTATTTTTTGCATTGGGTCATTTCGATATTCTACTCATAAATATCGCCATTGATCATACATATAATGTGCGAAATGTAATTTTGTTCGATTGGGAGATAATGGAATTTCGGCGGAGAAATTGAAAGGGAATCGTAACGGAAGTTGAATCGCTTTAATTTTAACTTGCCACTGATGAGATAGCAGGGTGAATAGGTCGGAGAACGCAAAAAACTGCCCTATTATTTTCAATTAATTTTGGCTGTGCCGACAAAAGCTTTTTTGTCTTCTGCCTATGTTGATGCAGAAAATATTTATTTGCCTTGGATAATTAGAAGAAGGTAGTTCCAATTTCTGCTTAAATAAAAACGTCATCCAATATACAGCTCAGAAAAACTCTTGACTTATTTCATTTCAAGTTTAGGATGGAATAAGAATGTCCTTTAAAATTTTGACTGAGTAGAACTGCTGAATGTTTTCGTTTATATAAGGATGTTTGCTACGCTTATTAGATTTAATATATTATTTGAGGTACATATATTTGATCATTTATCAAAAGCTGAGCAACTACTTTGCAAAATGTTGCTTATTTCAAACAAATTTCGAAATCTTTTATTGCTATTTTTTACAAGACATCTTTAGAAAGATTTATCCTTTTTGCAACAATCATAGTGCGATAATTTTTCTTCACCTCATTGGCTGAAATTTAGATAAATGAGACAACAGATCTAATTCGTTGGCGAAACAAAAAATAAAAAATTTTCCACTTCATTTTTTCGTATTCGTTTTTGCTTCAAGCTACTTGTCGTTTGAATTTAGGCTGGTGTGGAAATGTACAGTACCTTGTGAAAAATGCTCGTTATTTCTAAATCAGTGGATGTAACGAAGTTTTTTGTTAAGAATGTTCATGTAGTGTGCTCACAACCTTAATATCTTCAAAACGAAGCTACTTATATACTTCCAACCGAATATCCAATTTGCTGAATTAGAAATAAAGGCTGGTACTGAGTTAATCGTGAAGCTAAATTTTGACATGTCTTCATTATCTGGTCATTCTTTCGAGCGAAAATTTCGTAAATGGAGAAAAACGGAGACACTTATCTTTTCTGCCGGAAAAAATGTCAAGAATTTCAATATTCGATCGATTTTCTTATTCGAAAGACATTTGCACAATTCAGTTTTCAAATTCAAACACCACATGTCATCTTTTAACTCGAAAGAATGAACTGTACAAACTAAATTGGCATGAAAAGTTTCGAGACATGTGTCAATTAGTGATGGGCTCAAAAACGCCAAACAGTTTGAAAAAAACGTTTGGCTGCAAAAAACGAACGAACCGTTTTTCCAAATAGCGATAAACAGTTTTTCTAAAACGAAATTTTTTTTCTAAAACGAACTGCATTTCTAAAACGAACCATTTTGCTACAACAAATAGTATTTCTAAAACCAATTTTTCCAACTATTCCACAACGAATAGCGAATTCTAAAGCCAATCGTTTCTCTAAAACGAATCGTTATTTTAAAACAAATTGTTTTTTTCAAACGAATCGTTTTTTAAAACGAACTGTTTTTTTCAAACGAAACGTTTGTGGTTTTTTTTTCAAACGAATGGTTTTTTCAAACGAACTGTTTTTTTCAAACGAAACGTTTGTCGTATTTTTCAAACGAACTGTTTTTTCAAACGAACTGCTTTTTTCAAACGAAACGATTGTCGTTTTTTTTCAAACGAACTGTTTTTTTCAAACGAAACGTTTGTCGTTTTTTTCAAACGAATCGTTTTTTTAAAACAAACTGTTTTTTTCAAACGAATCGTTTTTCGTTTTTCTCAAACGAATCGTTTTTTTAAAACGAACTGTTTTTTTCAAACGAAATGTTTTTCGTTTTTCTCAAACGAATCGTTTTTTTAAAACGAACTGTTTTTTTTAAACGAATCGTTTTTCGTTTTTTAAAAACGAAATGTTTTTTTAAAACGAATGGTTTTCCGTTTTTTTAAAACGAATCATTTTGCATCGATTTTCGTTTTTTTTAACGAACCGTTCTTCGTTTGTTAAAACGAACTGTTTGGCAGTGGAAAACTATGCAGCTGTGGAAAACAGTATTTTCGTACTTGCGAGTATTTTCGTACTTGCAAGTATTTTATTCAAATTTTCGAAAAGTTTTTAGGGCAAAAGGAGCTGAATTCGGACAAAATCGGCCAATTTTGGGTTAGAGTTGCTTGGGACATAACGGGCCAAGACCTATTACTGTGATATAAAAATTTCGATTTGTAGGGGAGTAAAGGGTTTTTAGGCCATAGTTTGGCAAAAACTGTCTTTACCGCGCTTTCGATACTTGGAAATGGTCGGGGAGTATATTAGTGATATTTTAAGGGCAAAAAAAATTTTTGATAAGGGAAATTGGGCAAAAACGTCCATATTTTGTGAAAAAACTTTTTTATCCAGCATGAATTCGTGGACCTTTCTGAGTTGTTTCGGGCAAAATTTCCATACAAGTCTGGGAAAAAGCGGCCTAGTTTCGAAGATACGGCAAAATTAAATCCGCCGGAAAACTAAAAGTAGCACTAAAAGCGCCAAGGAGGAAACGGTTGAGATCCTTTTTGGCTCATCAGTTGGTGTCTCCGGGTGTGCTGAGGCCCTCCTCCTGACTGCAGGTTGCCACGAGGGTTTAATTTACGAGATAATGGGAGGTAAGGTGCCCGTGGACTCATGCCTAGCCTTACTGAAGAGGTTGGCCCCCTAGTGGGTGCATGTTTAATATACGAAACATTTTTTTTTTATTTCTCAATAAAATCTTCATGCTTCAACGAGGCGAAGTGGAAATCCGACTGTTTTAGATTAGCCAGGAAAAGTTTGGTATCAGAGATCGCTCGATGAAAAGTCATATAGATGACAACAGGATTAGTTGGTCCTATCTTAGTAATTTTTTTACTTTTGTCATTTTAACGAATACAGGAGGTATTTTTTTGCATATAATAAAATTAAATTGATTGAATGTGATCGTTTTTCTTTAGATGGCCCCTAGATTGGAGAAAGACTTGCCAAATAAATGACCGACCATTGGAAAGTTACGAACAAGCTGCACAGTCTAATGACTCGGTATTCTTTGAAGGTAATCTTGCACCATCACCATTCTAGCTTGGGAACGTTGTGTCTCGAGGGTGGAGGAGGGAATATTAGTCCATTTCATTACATTACTGCAAATCCTATGCATTGTATGTATACATGTACATACTTCAAATAGGTATTTGGAACAGGTTTCTGTTCGTACTCGTACTAGTTATACCTACATAGTATGTGAAAATCATAGTACGACTAAACTCTAATTGTCGTACAGCATAGTATTTGTTTCTCTCGTTAATTCAAACTGTTTTTTTCAAACAGTTTTAAAAAACAGTTGTTTTTGAAAAAAAAACAGTTCGTTCTCGTTTTTTGAAAACAACAGAAACGCCCATCACTAGTGTCAATGCCATCTTCATTTCAATTCCGAAAGAGGCTTTTGACAGAAAGAAGTAACTTTCACGCTAAAAAGTGAGTACAACTCTAGCTTATTTTCAAGGTAAATTTGCATCGAAACAAGTTTCACGTGAAAAATGTGGCAGCCTTTGCTAGTTGATTCGCTTCACAGTTTCCCAGATGGAAATACTTTGAACTAAATTGACCATATCCTTATTCAGCGAAAATGAGTTTTTAACATACTTGACGTCCGCAAATTTCGAGAAGCCAATGGTGACTGGGATAACTACTTAGTAAAATCCAAATATCGGTACCAATACCAAAAGACGTATGGGATTAAGACCAGTCCTCTTCAGATGTTCGACATCAAAAAGCTCCAAACGGTGTCAGTAGTGGAAACTTTCACGAAAATCATTGAAACGAAGTTGACTCCCATCCTACAAAATAGCAAAATAAAATCTGCTGGCGAAATTTGGATGCAGATGAGGACAACAATCAGAGCCTTTGCAGAACAAGAGATTTTATGACGATGATTGCCAGAATACGCTTGAAAAGAAAAATCAGGCGCACAGAAAACTCGAAAGGAACAAAGTGATCCTCCACATCCAAGACTTCAAGTGAATACCACAGGATTAGTACAAATCCATCATACGCCTTTCCATAAAAAGGAAACAAAATACACTGCAAAAATTGCAGACGCATGTCTTTACTTTGTATGGCCTATAAAATCTTAACGAAATCATTAGAAAATAAACTTAAGATCTATGACACTGCGGAGTACCAAGGAGGTTTTGGCCGACGACTGATTAACTTTTCACAATTAAACAAGTGTTCAAAAAATGCAGCTGAATATTTTTTCTATGTTATTTTATCTGATTTGTAATGTAGTCAACTCTTATTTCACCACTGGGAATATCATTACTTTTTTGTTTAAATTAGCTATGAGGCTTTTAGTTTTCTTAAATGTCTCTAAACTTAAGAACAACCTAATTATGCCCTTGCCTAATTTTCTTAAAAATTCAACGGTAGAATTTTAGTCCATTTAATTAAAAACACAGAAAAAAAGATTTATTAACATTTTTCAAAGCATTCCTGAGTTCGAAAAAACATTTTTTTTCACAAACTTCATCAAAGTTGGCATCGGCAACACTTCAAGGCAGAATCAACAGAATCAACAACTCTCTTAATCCTGTGCTGTTGTATGAATGTAAAACACAAGCACCCGCAAATATTTTTAACGCCTTCGAAAGACGAGTCCTGTGTCGAATAGTTTACGCGAAAAATGAGAGCCTCGAATGGTGATTAAGGTGCAACCATGATCTGTACGAAATATTTGACAATCCAGAGGTCAACACAATCATTTAACTGCGGAAGCTACAATGCAGCCAATGCACCAGCACCGAGTACCTTAAAAAGTATCGGACAGGACAACTGAAGGAAGAAGGCCCGTGGGAGAATCCAGGAACTGCTGGTATAACTCTATCGACGAAGACTGCGCACCGCTGCTCTGATCTCGTAACTGCAGGACGCGATTGTTGTATCGAAACAACTATGGGCGTTATCTGACAAAAGTTAAGCTCAGCGTGAGACTGTAGCGCTACTAAGACGATTACTTCCTTTCCATCGGCAGTTATGGGATGTCAACTTCAAAAATAGGAGAAAAGTTCACAAAAAAATTTGATAACTCCCCCGAAAGGATTTGGAAAGAAGTCTAGGTGTTTTTTGGACGGCTTAAACGGTTAATCACAATTGTAGATTACGCTACAGGATTTCAGGAGAAAAAGTATTTAAATTAACAAACCCCTTACCTCCGAAAGGATTTTACACTCCATTCCCATACTACCCTCTACTACTGAATTATACTGTATTCGTATAATGCCGTATTTAGAAAACGGGACACCTTGTATATTCAAAGTCACTTTAGCTTGAGGTAAAACTTTTTATTATAGTAATTAAAACTAGCTAGAAATTAGAATTTAGCAATAGTTCTGCGAATAATAATATAATTTAAATGTTATATCATTTATAATGAATCACGCGATTAGAATGCTTAGTTTTTCTTGTTATTCAATATTTAGCGATGTTTTACAAGAGAAATAGATACAAGAGATACAAGAGAAATAAACAGCAACATCAAGCAATATCCAAGTCGAAAGTTGAAACAAAATAGAAAGTACTACACATACGTTTCTCATTCCCACAAGGCAATATACATGTGCTCTGCCAAAAAGACTCTTTTAACGAATGGCAATTTAAGCAATATTGATTTTCTGAACACATATTATGAGTATAAAAATGATAAATGATAAGATCGTCATCAACGTGGCACAGCAGCCCGGCGTCGGGCCTTGGCCGCCTGGATCGATCTCCTCCAATTATCTCGGTCACGAGACCCCGCCTTCTAGTATTGGAACCCCAATAGTTGCTTGGCGTCTTCATATACTGAGCTCTCCCAACGAGCTCTTGGTCCATCTCTTGGTCTCGCTCCGTCGACTCGTCTTCCTTTCATGACCCGTTTTGGCATGCGATCGTCATCCATGCGCTGTACATGCCCTGCTCATTGTATCCGTAGAAGTTTGACGGTTTTGGAGATTTCCAGCTCATCGTACAGTTCGTACAACTCATTGTTGTTCCGGATGCGTGATCCACCTCGGTTGCGAACAGCCCCGAAAATCCGCTGTAGAACTTTCCGTTCGAAAGTGTCGATCATATTTTCGGAAGCTTGGGTCAGGGTCCACGTTTGGCAGCCATAGCACAGCACAGGTCTTACTACAGTTTTATAAACGCGGAGCTAAGGCTTTCTGTTTATATACTATACTTTGATTTCATAATGGAGCGGACCGAGAGGAACGTCTTATTTGCTAGTTGTATCCGTCGCTTGACTTCGTCAGTATCGTTGGCGTCATTCGATAAGTTGCTACCCAGGTAAACGAAGTTGTCTACGAATTTGATGCTAAGGTCTCCTACGTTGATGGTCGGGTGCGCTGGCGTCCTTGTCTTGGATTGCATCATAACTTTCGTTTTGTCCTCGTTGATTCGTAGTCCAACTTCCTTTGCTGCGGTGTCAAGTCTAAGCAGAAGTGCTTGTGCATCGGTCAGATTTTGAGCCATGATGTTAGTGTCATCCGAGTGCGCTTCCAATAGTGTCGACTTAAACAGCAGCGTGCCGCTGGTGTTCAGGCTCATTGCTCGAATAGCGAACTCAAATGCCAGGTTGAAGAGGGTGGGTGCTATTCCATCGCCCTGTTTCAGGCCATCCAGAGTTTCAAAAGGCTCTGTCACTCTGTTCTGGATGTGGACCTGCGAGACGGAGTTGGTCATCGTCAACTTTACAAGTCTCACTAATTTGGCCGGTATACCAAATTGCAGCATGATGCTATATAGTGTGCCTCAGTTGATGCTGTCATATGCTTGTTTAAAGTCGACAAATATTTGGTATACGTTGACGCTGTATTCCCAGCACTTTTGCAAAATTAACTTGACCGTGAAGAGCTGGTCGGTTGTCGAACGAGCAGATCTGAAACCGCCTTGATACTCGCCAATGATTTCTTGCGCGAACGGTTTGATTCCATTCTCCAAGATTGATGAAAGAATTTTGTAGGCCGTACAGACTAAGGATATGCCTCTGTAATTCTCACACCGTAGTTTATCTCCCTTTTTATGAATGAACCAGATGATACTTCTACGCCAATTGTCTGGGATTACCTCAGTTTCCCATATTCGCAGCAGTAGTTGATGTAGCGCACTTAATAAACCCGCCCCACCAGACTTCAGTAACTCAGCTGGTGTCTCGTCAGCGCCCAGCGATTTGTTCCTTTTCAGTAAACGCAACGCGAGATCAACTTCTTCTACTGTCGGGGGTTGTGTGGATGGAGTTTGATCCACGGTAACATCATGGAGCTCAGCTTCTGCTGCCAGGATGTTTGATGGCGGATTCAGAAGCTCTTTGAAGTAGGATGCCCATCGTTTGCTAATACTTTCGGTGTTGCTGAAAATACTTCCTTTTTTGTCTTTACAGAGTCCTGTCCTGGGTTGGTAGCCATTTTTGGCTCTGGTCGTAAGTTAGATTAATTGTCTGTAGGCCTCATTTTTCGCGTCAAATGAATTTCTGCATTCTTTTCAAACCAATCATTTTGCACTCGTCACGCTTTGTATCCCACAACATTTTCTGCCGCATCCCTTATTGTATTTTTGGGTTCTTCACAGAACTCGTGGACACCTGCGTTGCTGGAGTTGCGCAACATAAGTGAAATTCTTTCCTCCAGCGCGGTCATAAATGCTTGCGCCGTATCATCGTTCAGCAGATTCTCAACCGCGAAGATTTTGGAAGGGCTGTATCTCGATTGGTGCTCTGAGGAAATTCTGCACCGGTATATTGTTTTCACCATGTGATGATTGGAGTCGCAGTAAGCTCTGCGGTACGACCGCACATCCATCACACTTAACGCCCATCTCTTGCTGATAAGGACGTGGTCAATTTGGTTGACGGTATGTGCGTCTGGAGATTTCCAGGTTTGCTTGTGAATGCGACGGTATGGAAAGCAATTTGAGCTTGCAACAAGGTTCCTGCTGCAAGCGAGATCAATTAAACGTTGGCCGTTATCGTTGCATTCTTCGTGGAGGCTGGGTCCTCCCGTGGTCTCCATATGCCAACTTTCATTCCCGACTTTAGCATTGAAATCTCCCAGCAGCGTTTTTATATCATTTGATGGAAGTGAGTCGAAGAGAGTTTCCAGGCAAGCATAACACTCGTCTTTTACTGAATCTTCTTTCACTTCGGTGGGAGAATGCACATTGATGAGCGAGAGGTTGGAAAATCACGCCTTAATGCGAATCGCACACCGCCTTTCGTTCACGGGTTTGAAGTGAATAACGCGCGGCTTGAGCTGCTCATTCACTATGAATGCTACTCCAAACTCCTTGTGGCCCGATGGTTTGTAAAAATTGTGTGCGATTTCTTGTCGTTGATCTCGCAGCCTAACCAATTTGTTTCCTGGACTGCAGTAATGCTCAGTTTGTACTGTTCGACCTGATGAAGGAGAGCCTTTTGGGCCCCCGGTTTGTTCAGGGAGCGTACATTCCAGGTTCCGAGAGAATAATCCGTTATGCGTTTGCGTGGTCGTCGTTGTTGATCCGTCCAATCCAAGGCTATAGTTCCAGGTATCTTTGTTGGCACATCTCTCAACCATTTCCATGGGTGGCCTCGGTGATAGTAGCTTCAGGGGACTCACCGCGTGCCAAAGCTCCCACTACTATGTTGCAAGTCTGATAACGTGGCTAATCCTACCTGAAGACCTGAGACGCTTAGGTGTAATTCAGCCATCAGGCTGCTACTATACAAATTTCACTGATGATAGTGTTACCCTATTGCCTCAAACCCTCCTCCTTTCTTCTGAAAGGAATATCTCCGACACTTTTATGCAATCCACTACAGAGAATTTCGCTTGTTGCCAGCGAATGTTTGCTGCGCTTACTGTTTCTTGATGGGATGATCCGCAAGTCGGCACATTTTCACCTATCAGCTAACACGGATAAATATACTCTCACCTATCATTTGAGAGTATGCTTTTCTCACTTTTGCTTATGATAAATTGAACTTATTTTGGTTTTGGTTCTTCTTAGGTACAATACCGGTCTTTTCGTGCTATTTATTAGTACTTATGCTGTGTCATGGGTCAGTAAGGCAACCTTCCTCCTGCTTTATGCGCAGCACTTTTTCAACGTATGTTGAGACTGCACGCCAGTTCTCCTTGTTTCGTAGAGATTTGTTGTAGAGATGGGGCTTTCTCTGCTTTAAGAGATTGAAAAACTGGGCAACCTCTTTAGTTAGCAGTATATGTGTTATCATTGTTACTACATATTTTAATCGCAGTGTTTTGTGAACTCTTTCAACAAACGTTGTAGAGTGAAACTCTTCAAAAATAATACTCATACTGGCCAAATTTCTGACAATTCACATATCGCACGGAAACTTTAGCTGGCTCTTTAGCTGCATAAGAAATCGTGAGCTGTAACAGCCATCTGAAATAATATTTAGCTAACCACTTGTTCAGTATTTAACGGTTAGAAGCCTTTTCCAGAATTCTCTTTTAACTTCTTTTTCGTCACCAAGCAAAAACTAGTTATTTGTTTAGAAACGGAATATGATTTCTTATGCACTAAAAGAACTCACAATAATATAGCACGAGCAACTAGAAAAAAGCCAAATATTAAGAAAATTCAGCCATGTTGTTTTAACGTCGACATGTCATCGGACTCACTAATAGTACAGTCAATCTGCAGGTTGAGGTCGGAAATTAGTGCCTAGGACGTAAATCTTTTTTTATTCGATGACAAATGAGATTTACTAAGCAACCACGGGGGTGGACCAGTTCAACCCTTAGCGGTCTTTTGAAAAACTCAAAAAAACTGCCAAAAAATTTTTGAAATGCGTTTATCTCGTTTGCTATGCATTTCACAGAAAAATCGATTGATGATAAAATGTAGAGGACGTTAAAATCTACAATTTATGTCATTGGAGCAATGCTGTACAACAAAAAATGCACACGGTAGGTGGCGCCAAAGTATCCAAAAACGTGTTTTTCCACTTTTTCGTCCTGAAAATATTATTTTAACGCAAAAATGTAAATTCAAAAGTTGTTCCTTACATTTTTATCAACAATTTTTATTTAAACATTTTTTTTATACGACTTACCGTTTCAAAGCTGCAGCTTGCAAAAGTACGAAAATTCCAATAATACGGTTGCACGCAATGAGTGCACATCGGAGGTACACGTTTTAATCAAGATTTATTATTTTTTTTTATTTATAACATTTTAACAATTTTATTCAGTTACTGACAAGCAATTATCAATTATTAGGACTTCTGTGCAAATGTTGGTATAAGTTATTCTTTACAAATAGTTATGAAATCATAATTTTTCATATAATATAAATAAGAAAAACTTTTATTGTTAATGTAAATAAGTATAATATTATTATTATTACTATTCACAGAAATATTCATCAATGTTTTCAACAGTTTTTATTTACATGTTTTAATGTACTTTATAACTTAAGTTACGACAAATCTTATCAGTCAAAAAGATTTAAGGTGGTTGTATCATATAACCTCAAATACAATATTACAATACTTGGAATTTGTTATTTCTTTAAAATTTAACCAAGCGAACTTGTATCTGTAAAGAACATTGTGTTGAAATTTGAAAACGATCTTGTGTTTAAATTTTGATATATTTAATTTTAAATTTGCTCTAATTTAATAATACAACTACCTTAAAAAGACGTTTTTCAAAGTTTGATAAGGAAAATGAAGGTAAATTTGAAGGATGTCATTTATTCAGTCATTATTCCTAAGTATAATTATATTTATGCTTTATTATACATGTTTTCCTTGATTTTATAATGAATTCATAACTGATTGAGATTCATGTTAATTGGTGCTGTTACAGAACTAAAGTGCTAATTCATTGTTTGTCTGCACTTCGTAGTTTTTTCTTCTGAGGTTCTAGTTCTGGGGATTCACTTCTGGCGTCTCCTGTAGATGAACTTCCGGACGATTGTCTGTCACTTCTATCGCTGATTATTGTTGAACATGACCTTGATGAATAGTGTACTACTTGAGAGGGAAAGTCGAAATCATCATCGTCACAAAAAGTGTCACAAACGAAACAAATCGACACATTATCACTCATTTTTAGAGAGCTAAGTTTTGCTGTCTCTACTCTCCGAAACTCACATGGCAACTGAAAAATGTACGCTCCTTAGTCAATAGGGCAGATGGTCGAATAGTCCCTTTTCTTAGAACTATGCCAACGTCGCCGGAGAAAGTCACAGTAGGTACGACGAAATTACATACCATTAACAGCACGGTGCTGTATACGCTGCGCTATATTGCACTGTAACTTTGAAACGGTAAGTCGTATATAAAAAATGTTTAAATAAAAGTTGTTGATAAAAATGTAAGGAACAACTTTTACATTTACATTTTTGCGTTAAAATAATATTTTCAGGGCGAAAAAGTGGAAAAACACTTTTTTGGATACTTTGGCGCCACCTACCGTGTGCATTTTTTGTTGTACAGCATTGCTCCAATGACATAAATTGTAGATTTTAACGTTCTCTACATTTTATCATCAATCAATTTTTCTGTGAAATGCATAGCAAACGAGATAAACGCATTTCAAAAATTTTTTGGTTGTTTTTTTGAGTTTTTCAAAAGACCGCTAAGGGTTGAACTGGTCCACCCCCATGGTTGCTTAGTAAATCTCATTTGTCATCGAATAAAAAAAGATTCACGTCCTAGGCACTAATTTCCGTAAATCGATTTTTTTTTCGACAGATTTACTGTACTATAATTGAGCAAATCACCCACGCAGAAGATATACACGTATACATAAATTTTGAAGAAAATGAATGATAAAACTGTATTGGTGGTTTCCTTAGCTTCAGTTACGATACACTTAATCAAACCTTATACATAATTACAATAGCTCCTTCATTTCTCACCACTTGGAAAGAAACTGCATTTACATGGATAGGTACGTCAACTTCACTTTCGATTCCATAGAACCATCGAAACGACTATCATTATTACTACAGCCCAATTGTAAAACAAAACAAAATCGAACACGTTCGCCTACAATCTCTCAATTCTGCTGTTTCAATCAGATTTCCTCTAGATTTTATCATTGGGAAACACTATAGTACCCCAAAGCTAACCAAAAGTGCATAACTAAGTGAAAGACATCAGACTCGAAACGAAATGCATGAACGTGGAATTGTGAAAAGTCAATTTCGAAAAGGTAAACAGCCAAAGTGAACTGTTCAACGGCTGTTGATCACAAAACGTCGTCATTTGCTCGATAGTGGTAATAACGGGTCCGTGGCGAAGTTGAAACTCGATAAATGCCTAGATGAAAACGCAAGGAGCCGTGAAAAATGCAAATCATTGCAACAAGAGGTAGTTTGCATTGGACCCCGTAAAAATCATCAGCGCAGCAATCCAGCAAGTGTGAAAATGACATTCCTACTCACATTCACGCTTATCTTCACGCTTCGCGGGCCATCTGCTTGGTATCCAGCCACTGTGACGGCAGCATCGCAGCATCATCAAAGTTCAGGTAAGTTCTTATCTTCGTTGTTCTCGTATCTTGAAATCAGCTTTCGAATGCGATCTTTTTGCTCTTAGATGAAAATTCGCAGACTTTAATTTAGCAGTTACAAATTCTCGTCTGGCAATCTGTAACGGATTTATTTTGCTCCAGCATTGATTGAGACGTAGGATGTCGTTTTGTTACGTCTTAATTGCAGTGGCCTTTCGGACCCCCACGAGATTTCGTCTATTTTTCACTCTAGCAGATAATGCAGCATTATATCGATAGGATATACTTTTACTGTCCATTTGTAACTCTTCTACCACAATCGATTGCCTGATACAGTTATTACTCGGGTAATTGGCTGGATCGTGGCCTTACACTCCGCAAAACACTTTCACTCTTGATTGCCATCGCGCGCGGTGCGCGATTATGACTGCAATTAAGTAATACACGGTGCGAGAAGCAAGCGAATCTGAGATTCGCATGTAATAGAGCGTTTGCCTAGCGTCTTTACGCGATAAACAACAAGTTGGGAAAGGTAAGTGATAATGATAATCGAATCGGACCGCAAAGTGTGAAGTGATCTGCTTGGAACAAGATGTTTTTCGCGATCAGGACCGGCACGCAGCCACTCTAATTAACTCGAACCGAACTGATTTTACAACTTAATTGTGTTTTGAGCAGCACGAATAGAATCGGACCTATTGTCAGCCAAAATCACATTAAAGATTAGTCATGGTAATAGACGCACCAATGACTGGAGCAAAAACATTTTAATTTTTTGGGCCCAATTTCTCCTGCTGCGTGTGAGTCGTCAATCGCTCACCAGGAGTCGGCCACACTATATTGAAAAATGACGGAAGGTGAAACGAGAAAATTATAAAAATTATCAATTGCGCAACTGAATTTAATTGAATTTAGTGTAACAGTACTTATTTTGATTGTTGATTTTTCTGTTTGGATATTTGGGGAATTTTTCACTTAAGGCTAGGCGGTGTTGGAAGAAAGTGACAAATTACCGTGTAATTGGTTCAAATTGATCCAAGAAATTGCTTGTATAGCACGATGTATTATATAAAAATGATTGCATGTAGACCCTGACGAATCATTACGACATGGAATGATTTGATTTTTCATAAGTAAAGCGGAATCCGTTTGGAGATGACAATTTAATCGCATATAATAGCACAGTGTTGGTTTACAAAGTGTTTGCTTGTTTTCACTTTGCTTCGATACGATCTTCAACCATTGACATTGAAATGATTACAATAACAGGTTTTCATTTAAAAATTCGACACCTCTCAGGGTCGTCTTATGAAAACAAGTCAGGATTGGGATGGCATTGTTAAGCCTGCGATATTTTTGACGTACAGCAAGTGCATGAAATATAAAACTCTAGTGCGTGGATTTGGTAAATCAAAATCAATAGGAATAAAAAGAAAGATAGGCATCAAAAGTGTGAAGTTTTATATTTTTCGATGCTTATTTTCAACTCCATTATATATATACAATATATACAGCTATGTAGTCCACTGATCGCAAGTCTAACTTGTGATTTGCCGTTCCCAAGCCCGGAGAAAGGAGGAGGGTTTGAGGCAATGAGGTAACTCTATCTTCAGTAAAGTTTGTACAGTTGCAGCCTGATGGCTGAATTACACCTAAGCGTCTCAGGTCATTAGGGAGGATTAGCCACGTTGTCACACCTGCAACAAAGTTGTGTGAACTTTGGCATGAGGCAAGTCTCCTGAAGCAACGATCACCGAGGCCCCCATGGAAATGATTGAGCGATTTGCCGACAACTCATCCTTGTAAAAAATTCATTCGTCAAGAAACCTGGAACAATAGCCTCGGATTGGATGGATCAACAACGACGACCACGCACAACGGATTATTCTCTCGGAACCTGGAATGTACGCTCCCTGAACAAACCAGGGGCCGAAAAGGCTCTCCTTCATCAGGTCGAACAGTACAAACTGAGCATTACTGCAGTCCAGGAAACAAATTGGTTAGGCTGCGAGATGAACGACAAGATATCGCACACAATTTGTACAAGCGGCAACCCATCGGGCCACAAGAAGTTTGGAGTGGCATGCATAGTGAATAAACAACTCAAGCTGCGTGTTACTTACTTCAAACCCGTGAACGAAAGGCTGTGTGCGATTCGCATTAAGGCGCGATTTTTCAACCTCTGGCTCATCAACGACCACGCTCCCAACGAAATTAAAGAAGACTCAGTAAAAGACGAGTTTTAGGCCTGCCTGGAAACTCTCTTCGGCTCACTTCCATCAAATGATGTAAAAATGCTGCTGATAGATTTCAATGCAAAAGTCGGGAATGAAAGTTGGCATAGGGGGACCACGGGAGGACACAGCCTCTACGAAGTATGCAATGATAACGGCCAACGTCTAATTGACTTCGCTTGCAGCAGCAACCTTGTCGCAAGCTCAACTTGCTTTCCACACCATCGCATTCATAAGCAGTCCTGGAAATCTCCAGACACATACCGTCAACCAAATCGACCACGTTTTTATCAGCATGAAATGGGTGTCAAGTGTGATGAATGTTCGGTCGTACTGCGGAGCTAACTGCGACTCCGATCATCACCTCGTGAAAACAACATACCGGTGCAGAATTTCCTCAGAGCACCAATCGAGATTCAGCCCTCTCAAAATTTTTGCGGTTGAGAATCTGCTGAACGATGATACGGTGCAAGCATATACGACCTCGCTGGAGCAAAAAATTTCACCAATGTTGCGCGACTCCAGCAACGCAGCTGTCCACGAGTTCTGGGAAGCACTCGAAAATGCAATCAAGAATGCGGCAGAAATTATTATCGGATACAAAGCCCGACGAGCGCGAAATGAATGATTTGACGAAGAATGCAGAAACTCTATTCACGCAAAAAATGAGTTCTGCAGTCAATGAATCTAACGTGCGATCAGAGCTAAAAAGGAAAAATATGACGAGCTACGGCGAAAATCCCAAAGAATAATTAGTCGTAAGAAACGGGAATACTTTGACGAGCAGTTGCTAAAAATTAATGTCAACCTTGTTAGTAAGAACACCAGACAAGCATACAGACTAGTAAACATAATCAAAATTGGCTGCCAACTCAGGACAAGCCTCTGTAAGGACAAAGATGGAAGTATTATCAGCGACACCGAAAGTATTAGCAAACGATATGCGTCCTACTTCGAAGAGCTTCTGAATCCACCATCAAACATCCTGGCAGCAGAAACTGAGCTCCATGATGTTACCGTGGATCAATCCCATCCACACAACCCCTATTCTCATAACCCTCGACAGCAGAAGAAGTTGATCTCGCCTTGCGTCCACTGAAAAGGAACAAAGTGCCGTACACTGACGAGATTCCAGCTGAATTACTGAAATCTGGCGGGTTTATTAAGTGCGCTACTTCAACAACTGCTGCAAATATGGGAGACTGAGGTGATCCCAGACGATTGGCGCAGAAGCATAATCTGTCCCATACATAAAGAAGGAAATAAACTGCGGTGCGAGAATCAAAGATCTTGGAGAACAGAAGTAAACCGTTCGCTGAAGAACTCATTGGCGAGTATCAATGCTATCGACCAGCTCTTTACGGTCAAGTCAATTTTGCAAAAGTGCTGGGAATACAACGTCAACGTATACCAAATCTTAGCAAAGCATACCAAAGCATATGGCAGCATCGACCGAGGTGCACTATATAGCATCATGCTGCAATTTGGTATACCGGCCAAATTAGTGAGACTTGTAAAGATGACGATGACCAACTCCGTCTCGCAGGTCCAGATCCAGAACAGAGTGACAGAGCCTTTTGAAACTCTGGTTGGCCTGAAGCAGGGCGATGGAATAGCACCCACCCACTTGAGTTCGCTATTCAGACAATGAACCTGAACACCAGCGGCATGCTACTTTTTAATTCGACACAATTGGCAGCGTATGTGGACGACATTAACTTCTGCTTAGACTTGACAACACAGCAAAGCAAGTTGGACAAAACGAAAGTTATGATGCAATCTAGGACAAGGACGCCAGTGCACTCGACCATCAATGTAGGGGACCTAAGCATCAAATTCGTGAACAACTTCGTTTACCTGGGTAGCAACCTATCGAAAACCAAGCTGACGAAATCAAGCGACGGATACAATTAGCAAATAAGACGTTCTTTTCGGTCCTCCCCATTAAGAAATCGAAATATGTGCACAAAAAGACTAAGCTCCGCGTTTAACGAAACATGGACTCGGACCCAAGCCTCCGAAAATATGACCGACTCTTTCGAACGGAAAGTTCTACAGCGGATTTTCGGGGCTGTTTGCGAGCGAGATAGTTGGCGCATCCGGTATAACAATGAGTTTTACGAACTGTACGATGAGCTGGAAGTCTCCACAATCGTCAAACTTTAATAAATACAATGGGCAGGGCATGTACAACGCATGGATGATGATCGCATGCCAAAACGGGTCATGAATGGAAGACGGGTGGACGGAACAAGACTAAGAGGAAGACCAAGAACTCGCTGGGAGAGCTCAGTACATGCTGATGCCGCGCAACTATTGGGGCTACAAGATTGGAGGACGCGGTCACGTGACCTAGATAATTGGAGGAGATCGATCCAGGCAGCCAAGGCCCGACTCCGGGCTGTTGTGCCACGATGATGATGATGTAATGGCCAAAAAATAGCAACACGCTGCAATTGATTGACTTGATCTACGTAAACCGTATATTTTTCCAAGAAATTTCTTGTTCAGGCAATCTGACCGTAACGGGATGTTTAACTGTCCCATATTAACTGTCCCATAAACTTATGAATAAACCAAATAAAATTTTTCCAAGATGCAAAAGGGGCGGGGAGTAATAATAGCAACAGCGAATTCTATAGTGATTATTCTCTTCAAGAAAATGTTTTGGTGAACTAATTTAGAAGTTTTTTAGTGGTTTATTAATATTTTTGCTTTGAAAAAAGTGTTTTTGTCGTAGAAAATAATGGGCCGAAGATAACATTCTACGTAGGCTCGAAAAGCCACAATTAGAGTCCTGGAGGTATCACTAATGCCCTTTTCATGCAAAATCGAAGCCTTAAATAAGCGAACGGCCAACGAAAATCTCAAAGAGACATAAATGCACTGTTTTTAAAAGAAAGGTTTATCCTATTTTATCGTCAGAAATGCTAGTTCAAAAGTCGGGAGTAAGCGTAAGTATCAGAACTGATCGCTGTACTCACCAAAAGAATGGTCTTCAAACCAGACCTCCCAGGAAGGTTCTTCTGATGAAGCGAGTACATCGAAAAATCATACTGAGTTCGCTTAACTATACCACTTTTCCGTAGACCCCACCTGAACTCAAAACAATGAGGAAATATCCTATAGAGCGATGAGACAAAAATAAAACTGTTCGGGGTGGACACGGTCTACCAAGGCAGGCTTATAATCCACGATACACAAAATCCACAACAAAGCATGGAGCTGGTCATGTGAAAATTTAGGGTTGTTTTTCATGGTCGAATACTGGTCTAATTTTTCTAACCGATGATGCTATGACGAAAGAAAAGTACAGTGACATTTAACACAATATTATGAAACATGCACTCAGAGCATTATCACATGCCTTATTGATGTGGTCCCACTACGATAGCTTAGTGTCCAGCGTCAGTCCCAGATACCTTAAGGACCTTACTGACCTCTGCAGAGCTCACTGCCATCGGAATGACAGTTGATATCCTCCGTTTTAACAGTATGACGATCTCTGTCTTTGACAGTGCCAGCTGCAGGCCATGGTCGGTAATCCACAGTTCCACCCTTCTTATAACTTGATTATTTTATTTATTTATTTATTTACCAAGCAAGGCGTACATGTATAAAAAGAATAAAATAAAATAGTACATGCGTCAAATTACGGAACAAAATAAAAATAATCCAAATTATATTTATATAAATACAAGACTAGTAAATAGTGCATAAATAAAATTAGTTATAAACAGACAACACACAAAGTAATAAATAAATGACAAATGACAAATAAATGACTAACAAATTAAATACCAAATTTAAATTTAAAATGAACATACAATACATATATGTAAGTACGGTGGGAGTGGGGGAGACTATAAAGAGATGGCCTTGATGATGTTATTTTTAAACGTTGATTTAGAGATCGTAGGGGAAAAGTTCTCGCTTATGCTATTGAATAACCTGCAGCACCTATTTATTGGCTTGTTGTGTTGGTATTCAATAAGCAATCGTCGGGATCTAGTGCCTCTCAAGGGCTGATTGAGTACAAACTTTTCTTTCAAGTAGACGACATTGACCACGTCTCTGATGACATCGAAGCTGAAGCAGGCAAATAAAATTAATCTTCTCGACGCAAGGGGTAACAAATTAATACATTTAAGGCGAAATTCGTATGATGGTAGATTACTGAAATCATAAGGGTTGAAAAAATCTCTCAAAGCGAATAGTAAAAACTGCTTCTGAACAGACTCAAATCTTTGGCTGTGAATTTCGAAAGCCGGGCTGCAGATAGTGCACGCATATTTGAGAAGAGGACGCTTGAGTGAACTATGTAAGGATTTAGTAACCCAAAGATTCTTAAACTCTTTGGCCCGTCGCTTAATGAAGTCTAAATTGGGCAAAATTGACAGTTCTATAGGTGATTATTGCTCCCACATCGTGAGCATTGTCCACGAGAAACACATCCGCTGGCATTTGCAGGCGCAGCAGTCCATCGTAAACGATACTCCAGAAGTCAGGTCCAAAGAAAGACCGCTGTATTGCCCCTGAGGTGACAAGCCTGCTACAAACACCCTAGTTGGTATCAAAGAACAGCCATCAGTCCCTAAGATAATGCCGCATCATAAACAACAAGTAGTCATAAATGCGGAAGCTATGCTCGAGGGCCCAAAAGCACATCTATCCACCTCGTCGAATTCAAGCCATTTTGGACATCTAGCGTCATCAGCAGAACAACCGGCCACTTTGGCATGCCTCTTCCGCTCTTGGTACCATCTCTATCATTACTGAGATGGCATCCGCGGTTGAATGCCCCTTTGGAAAGCCATGCCGTCTATCAGACAGATTACCAGCTGATATAATCGCTGACAGCAGCCGTGGCTTGAAGAGCTTCTTCGCCGTGTATAGCATGTAAAGTGGACAGTAAAACGGTACGCGGACGGATTGCCCAAATATCCCTTTTTTTTATCGATAAGCGCCAATTGAGCAACTTTTCATCATGATGGGGAGACCCTCACCGTTAAACATCAAATATATAAATCCAGTAGTAGCCGCGGCTAACTCTCCACTACAACTTTAAGTGATTTGACTGGCACTCCATCTTCCAGTTTTTCATCCCAGATACCGCGGCGATCAGCTCATCTCCCGCAAAGAGAGGAACGTCCTCATACTTAGACTCATAGTGCTACAGAGAGTTGCTTTGACTGCTTCACGAGTCACTGTGGCCTTAATGGGTGGAGCTTCTTCCTCCAGGCTCAGGTTTATCGACATTACCATCTCACTTCTGTTTCACCTGGCTATGTTCAAAGCAAGTGATCTCCAAAATGAGTGGTATTACCTGTGTATATGCCCAATAATGAGGAAGGTGATGTAGCTATGGTCACTGCCTGTGTAGTCCTCCATCACCCTCCAATCACACACGAAGGCCGGCAGTCCTTCCGATGCCATGATCATATCGGGAATGGATTTGCCAACGCCGGGCCTTCAATATGTTGGCGTAGAGCCCGTGTTTAGCACCAGCAAGTTCAACCTGGACACCATCTTTACTATATGCCGCCCTCGAGTGTTTTTGGTGGACATACCCACTCCAAAGCCCTCGCATTGAAGCCTGCCCCGACTATGACATGGCCGTCGATGTTACGTAGAGTGTCCTTCAGTGAGCTGATCTTATCTACGAATTCCTGCATTGAGTCATTTGGCGACAAGTAACAGCTCAAGAAAGTTAGACTTACGTATGGGTGAAATGCGGACCCATACGTAAGCCTCGGCACAGCCGCCTCCACGGATACTACCGCTGAAAGCTTCAGCGATCCAGATAGCCGCGTACCCTGTGGCATCCGAAAACCAAGTAGGCAAGTTTCTCCTTCTGTAAGGCTCACTGATCAGGACGATCTGATCCTTTTTTCGCTGACAATCTGTGTTAGGAGATCGTCAGCTGTTCCTTGGAGAGTCCTCATTTCGGTTTGATTTAACTCTGGCCCAAGGTTAAGTTTTTTAAATTTATTATGAATTTCCGTTGCAACTATCCAGTCAGTAATGAATGACTTTTTAATAGGATGTCGCACATGCGCCACCGAGCGTGGGGGCGAATCTAAATTCAATTGTTTTTTACAATTTAATAAAGACAAGAACAACGACTTAATAAAAAGTATTATTTTTCAAACGAATAATAAATAAAAATTATGTGATTTTATCAAAAAGTTATTTGAGTTTCTTCAAGTAGCAATATGCATCAGCCACCCTGTATTTAAGGAGGTCAGCGATATGAAGCTTTCGTTTGCAAAATTAGTCGCACCAATAGTTTCCCACAAGCCTCGACACTCTGTTGTTTTGAATTAACCTTCAATTCGAAAACAGCCAAATTAAATGCAACCACTAAAATTCAGAGGTAATTATTCTCACCTTCTGCTTTAAACTACCAGACAACATAATTCAGATTGTAACGCTTATCCACAATTAAAGGTGAGATAATCTCATTGAGCACATTTAGTTTAATTGCTTCTTTCTTTCCAAAATCTGACTTGTATGATTGTAATCTACCACAATCGTAATGTACTTATTTGCGTAAGCTCCACATTCCCCGCTTGGTGCGTGTGCGGAATCGCGCTAACATACAAGCGTTGAAGATTAGTCGGCTCGTACTTGTTCAATGTATTTTTCTTACGAAGTGAAAGTGCGAAAAATGCATTTCATTCTGAAGTTTACATCCGAAGAAATGATTAAATCAACAACAAAACTTTGTAGCTGGTAATGCGATTAGCTGGGCAATTTGAGATTACTGAAGACATTTCGGGAGACTGTTAATTGCGGTAGGCCGGAAAATGTACATGAATTGATGAATACCGTCTGACGGTAAGGTCAAATCCAGCTTGTCTCGTCTGCGTTGCACTAATGAGGACAGCAGACGCTCGACATGTCTATAATAAAGGTAATAGACGAATAAGAAGAGGTGTAGTAAAAATTGGCACTCAAATAGAATTAGTCATGATTGTACACCAAATTTGAATCTGAATATGTGTATAAACGGTATAAACGGTAGCAGATATAGAGAGACATGTTTAAAATGACAAATGCGATTTTTTCGGATTGATTTATAATGAAGTGACAAGCTTGTACTTGCAATTTCGTTTGATCTAAGAAAGTGAAATGGAAATTGGAGAACAAAATTGGGGTCAAGTTCATATTAGAGAAAAGATTTTTCAGTGTGGGAACATGTCTTATGTAGGTTTAGAGCACACTTGGAAGTGGGCAAAGTTTTTTCATTAAAAATTGGAGTAAATATGCTTTTCATTTTTTTATTCACAATACAAAAGCTTCAAATCTAAGCTTTTGTAATGTGAATATCGGTAGATATCCAACTCTTACCCAACAATTAAGTCAATAGAGTTTAACTTTGAAAATTTTGATGTAGACGATAGAATAACAGATAATTTAGATAAACTTTTCTGACAGAAAACGCTTCGATTCAAACAAACTTGTATGCTTCTGCCTTGATTAGTAAAATGAATGAAAATAATGATGAAAATTACGATGTCTTACGGAGGAGAAAATCTACTGGAGAGGAAAAGGGTCCTGAAAATGAATTTTAGTTTCAAAAAACAATTAGACCTGATTTGAACTAAATTAAGAAAAATCTAAATACGAATAATAAACAGATCCATTAGAAGTGATGCCTCCCACAAAAAGCTAAAAATAAATCAAGCTGCTAATAAAAATTGTGCAATCAGAAAAATATGTTGCCGAGAATCAAAATAAAATATTAACTTGTTAACGAGATGTGAAATTTTCCATAAATCAAATAAACTTTTATTTGATGTCAGTAATTTGTATAAATATTGTGTAAGTAAATTATATATACAATGCGAGCATGTTTTTACATGTTTCAAGATCAACCATGCATCAATATTCGACGAAAAAATTGATAGTTTTTATAATTTCTGTTACAAATGAGAGGTCGGTAGCTTAGCTCGCTAGCGCGTCAGTCCGAAGCAGCGATCTACTGCTCGCGGGTTCGAACTCCGCCGGGTTTATGGTTGTGTTTCCTCGTCTTGAGTTGTGTTAACAGGTGGCTCCGTTGATTTAGTTTCACATTATAGCTTTAAGTGGCAACTAAGTCATCAATAACACTAGCGCTTCAGCAAATAGGAGAAAACGTGGCACTTAAAATGAAGAATAAAGGAATAATTGCTATCGGTTTCTCCCATATGTGTCTCCTTACCACCATAGCTAAGCATTTGCTTCAAAAAGATTCAAACCATATTGCTTTGGCACGTGAAAATATTTTTATTACTTGTTTTTATTTTTTTCATTCCCTTCAAAGTAAGCCGCGCTTTTGAAATGAAGGTAGGCAGAGTTTCCGCGTGCCAACGATATGCAATGTTCTCATTAGGTCCCCCATCTAAATAGTAACCGCGCCCAACAGTGCCTAACTTCGCTGATCGTAGGAGAACCGATTGATGCCAGATCTATGGAAACATTTCCTTGAAACTATGCCAAATTTTACTCAGGGCAAGTTCAAAATCATTTCTTTGAAATGAATGAATTCCTTTCTTTGGATTGAGTAAATATTTCTTTGGCGCAGAATCATTACCAATTTTCTTTGATGTGTTTATTTTTCCTCAAAAATTTGAATTTTTTTTCTGTCTGTAGCTTTAACCAATTGATTAAAGTGTTACTTTTATATTTTACCGGATATTAATTAAAAAGTTTTACCGGATTTTAACTAAAAAGGTAAGTCAGAACGTTGACTACCGCTTCAATATGCTTAAAAAATGCATTCTTTGAAAATAATGGATTTATAAATTACTTCTCTGAATTTAAAAGCATCCTTTGTTGCACTCATAAAAAATTTAATCTGAAAATGGCATATATAGTAATATTAGTGTTGCAAATGTTAGTATTACTGATTGTAAATCGAATTGGAGTGCGAAAAATATCCAGACAAGCTCAGAAAAATGTTTGAATCATAGTTCTAATTATTATCTGATTTAGCTTTTTTAAAATAAACTCCATGATTTTTCAATCAGGAATTAAAAACTGAGCTCCAAAATGCAAGGAAATTCCCCAGGAAAATACTGAAATGTGACTTAGGTATATTAATTTACTAAAATATTATTTACTAGCTTATTGAATCAATAACTATTAAAGAGAAGGGATTTGCCAAGAAACAGTAAACGAAAAGGAAAAAGCATTAGAAAAACAATAGACAGCATAACAGTAGACAGAGTAAAAATATAAAAAACATGAATTTTCAAAAGTCACATAATTTTCAGCCATCACAAATACGTCAATTAATGAGCATTTGGCAGTTTTGAAGCATTTGCTTTGCTCAGCTATTCAAAAATTAATTCTGTAAATAGTGAAAACAAACACTTATCAGTATTTTTCAATACTTTTTTTAGGCTTTCAGCTCCATAGCATTCAACAAAATCAGAAACAAACTTCATCAAATCAATTTCGACCTGAAATAAATGAAAATACTAAAGTAACTTCCTAAACGAAAACAGCTAGCAAAAATTTGTTGGATTCTAAGCTCGGAAGAAACTTGAACGAACGATTTGCCACAAGTAAAGTATTGTGGCCTACTTGTTATTTTAACAGATTGGCAGATTTCATCAACCAGTATTGCTAGCTAACTGTATTAAATAAGCAAGATATGCTCAAATGAATTACGTAATTTTTACGGATGTTCCAATTGTGGTCACTACTATTATTTCTTTAAAAAAAACTGAACTATTTTCATTAAAAGCTTTAACTTTTACAAGCACATAAACTAAACTTTTGGATGATTGATTATTTATATTTTCAAATATATTTTGGACTCTGATAGAACAAAAACGTTCAAAATAATTCACTGTTGCATTCCGCTTTAAGAAATTGCCTTTCACAATAATAAAATTAATTTCAATCGCTATTCGAATATTGTTCAGTAGACACCCACACTGGGCGCAAAAAACCAATATTTACATTTATTGACAAATGAAACAGTGTTTACTATAAGAAAGAAAACAAAATGTTCCGTAGCAAAAATAACAGTTAGTAATGTTGGTGTAGCAATCGAATCATATTGGAAATTATGCTTATTTTAATGGATTTTTTTGAAAAAAAGCACATTTATTTCACCAAAAAATGATTGGAATAACGTATGCAACTTATGCTTTTTCTACTACTTTTTTTCTCATTTTTCTTATTTTTGAGGCGGACAAAATTCAAATGAATATTTAATATAACCTAAAAAATATTATTAAAAATTTAAAAGTATAGATAAAAAGTATTCAGAAACAGAATATTCTGGGTGGATCAAGCGGGTCATATAGATGTTCATCGGTTGTTCAGTTCCTAAACAAGGTGGAAACACTAGAATGCTAGAATGCATTCCACTAACATATATTTTGTAGTAGTTTAATATTTCCATGATTGTATATTTTTCTTAAACTAAAATTAAAAAAACTCATTCATTATTTACTGTTTTTATGACACCCGGTTTCGCGGTCAATATTTCATTTTCTGCATGCATGGATCGGTTTAATGCATTTCATTGTTCACTATTTTTGTGATACGCATTACATAGGTCAATGTTTTCATGTTTGCAAATTTTTTCAAGCATCTTCCACAGTGCTGCCACGTGTGTTTTCAAATAATGCTAGATTCAATTTAATTTAATGCTAAATAATGACAGATCTTGTAAAATTATAATGCTAAATAATGCTTTCTTATGTGATCAAAATAAAAATGACTCGATATGAAAACAATATATATTTATTTAATAAAAACAAATTAGAAGCTCAAAATTAACATATCAAGATGGTTCTATATCTATTACAGACATGCCAGTTACATCAAAATCTTTTTCTCTAGTGTAAAGCTCATTTCTACCAATATTTTTTAAAACATCAATTGGAATCTTAAAATCAAAACAGCAATAATTATTTATTTTTAAGTGAAGGAAAAGAATTAGTGTCGGATGCGATTGATTACATATGAAGCCCTAACTAAACAATTGGTTCAGAAAAAATATATAACTAGAATGGACATACTTTGGCAAACTTAAACTTGAAGATGTCCGAGGCTGCTGCGAGTCTGAGGTAATTGGGACCACATCACTAATTTTCACTCTGCAGACAAAGAATGAAATTTATCAAAAATTATCATTTTGTTCCAATATGCAGACATTTCTTAGGCGAGTGGTTAATTTGATGGCTTTCTGTTTTCACGTACCTGCTGCAATCACAGAGTTGGCCGCACTTTTATTGAAAATCATACGAGCATATTTCTTGCGCTTATCAATGTGTCCTATACGTTTCGGAAGGACCTGCCTTCTTTAATGCAAGGAATAAATAAATTTAAAAAAAAAACACATTATCAAAACAAAGCTAAAAACAAATATTTTTTTTTGTTTCAGTTTCTATCGTTTTTTCTCTCCTGTTTAAAAAAATGCATTTAATACCTCGATATCTTTTGTTTTCTACCGCACCTCTCCTATATTATCCGTGTTTAGCACCAATCCTTTGGGAGTCGAAACTCTTATGCATGCTAAATCTGGTGATCCATCTGCTGTTTCCAACCATCGTCCTATATCTCTCCTTTGCCGTTTCAGTAAACTTTTTAAATGCCTTGTCTATAATAGAGTTTATCCTTCTCTACAAACCTTTCTTGCTTCTGAGCCACAGGGTTTCATCAAGAGCCGCTCTAAAGCGACCAACCTTATGGTGTTCATTAATTGTGTCGACTCTGCCTTCGATTATCAACGCCAAGTCGATGTACCTATTTTATACAGACTTTTTGAAGCTTTTAACTCTGCTCAGTACGCTTAGTAAGTTCGGTATTTTTGGTCCCCTTCTCTCTTGGTTTTCCTCCTATCTTCATAGTCGTGCCCGCAGAGTCACTTTAAACGGTCCCAATTATTACCAATTGCAAGCTGATTTGTTTGCCTTTAACAATTGGTGCTAAAACAACTTCTTACCACTTAATATATTGAAGTGTTACCACATGTCTTTCTCGTATAAAAATTCTCCACATGTGATCTTTTATTCCTTGTTTGGTATTTTTCTGCCAGTTCTCCAGCATCTGAAAGACCTTAGTGTGGTGCTTGATTCTAAATTCAAATTTGATTTTCATGTTATGAATAACACGACCAAGGATAGCTGGCTGTGTCTTGCGTTCTTCATATATGTTTGCCAATATTCCTTCCGGTATTCACTTGTTTGTTTCTTTAGTATGCAATATTCTCGAATACGCGTACCAAATTTGGTCTCCTCGCTGTCAGTATTTATCTGACACCATTGAATCTGTTCAGCGTAGGTTCACTCGCTAGCTGTTCTTTAAATACAGCATACCGTATTGTTCCTACTCCTGTCGTCATTCCTTCCTTCATATGTCCTCGTTCAAATCACGTAGATTTATTTTATTTATTTATTTATTTATTTGGTACGTATTCAATACAACAGGCAAGACTGCCCAATTACAGATTGGATACCACGAACAAAATAAAATAACAAGAACTAAATGATAATATATAAATATAAGTATATAAAATAATTAAAGTTAAAATAAAATAAAGTAATAAAAAATAAAAGTAAAAAATTCAGTAAAGTAAAAAAGAAAGAGAAAAAAAAATCCATTACAAACACGAATGTCCAATTCTACAATAATCGACCTAATAAAAAATAGTAAGTAAATGAGTAAATATAAATATAAGTATGTAAAAAAAAACAAATAATTAAAGTGGTAAATTAACTAAAGTAAAATTCAGTAGAAAAAAAAAGAAGAAAATTAAGAAAATAGAAAATAAAACTAATTAAAAAAATATATAACTATGTATAAAAATAAAAATATACATTTAGTAATATAATTCAAGTAATAAATAAGATATATATTGACTATAATTCAAGTAATAAAATTCAAGTAATAAATAAGAAAGTAAAGTTAAGTAGAGCAAAAAAGAAAAGGAAGATCCATTATAAACAAGAAAATTAAACTAATTAAATAGGATCAAAAGTTTTACTACGAACCATATTTTTGAAAATGGCAATAGATTGTGGAAGAGGACCAAGTTGAAGACTATTGTGAGTACGTAAGAGTCGCAAAACGGGAGAGTAGAAGAAAGTGTCAGTACGAGCATACGGCACTTTAAATAAAATAGAGGACCTGATTGGCCTTACGGAGTCCCGCTCAATGAACAAAAATGCTACTGAAGATGAAAGGTAGCCGCGACAGATTTTGAACAGGAAACACTCATCCAAGTAAACTCTGCGCTGCTCAAGGAGAGGAATGTTGAGAAGAGATAGACGCTCACTATAAGGTCAATACGGCAGACTATATTTAAAAAGTAAAGTACGTGTAAACCTGCGCTGAACTGATTCAACAGCGTCAGCGAGGTATTTGAAACGAGGACACCACACTTGACTGCAGTATTCAAGTACAGAATGGACTAGGGTAATAAACAGGTGGACACAAGTAGAAATACTAAATGAATTGTGGCAGGAACGAACCACGAAACCAGCAATTCGAGAAGCTTTTCTAGTGATAGTAAGGACATGAACGTCGAATTTCAGTTTACGATCAAATGTGACCCCAAGATCTGAGAAATGATCGACACAAGAAAGGAAAGTACCATCAATAGCATAAGGAAAGACATGAGTGTGAAGCTTATGGAAGAAAGACATAGAAAAACACTTGGAAACATTAAGGGACAAACAGTTAATGTTACACCAACCAGAGAGAGCATGCAAATCATCCTGAAGAAGGAGAGAGTCATCAGTATTTTTGATTACCCGGAAGATTTTTAAATCATCTGCATATAGAAGACATGAAGACTTAAAAACCGTGGGAAGGTCATTGATGAATAGATTGAACAAAAGTGGTCCTAAGATGGAACCTTGAGGAACACCAGAAGAAGGGGAGAAAGGCGAGGACGAGAAGCCAAAGAGGGAGACAATACAAGTGCGATCAGTTAAAAATGAAGAGATCCAGGACAGCAAAGGTTCACGAATGCCATAATGCTTCAGTTTGATAAGAAGCAGCTTATGATTGACAGTGTCAAAAGCTTTGGCAAAATCAGTATAAATGACATCAACTTGATTATTGCTGTCAATTGCAGAAGCGACTACATGAGTAAACTCAAGAAGGTTCGTAGAGGTGCTCCGGCCTTTTACAAAACCATGTTGTTCCGCTTCAAAGACACAAAAGAGGGAATCATAGATACGATTGTAAACAAGGCGTTCCAAAATTTTGGAAAGGCAAGGAAGAATGGAGATAGGGCGATAGTTAGAGGCAGATTCCGATCACCCGATTTGAAAATGGGAAGAATGTTAGAGAGCTTCCAAGAGGATGGAAATTGACCAGCACAGAGACTGACATTGAATAAGATTGCTAAAGGGACGCAAAGTGAAGAAGCAAGATTTTTTACAAAGAAATTGGGAATTCCATCCGGGCCCGGGGAACAGTTTGAGTCAAGAGAGGACAAAAGCAAGATTGTTCCTCGATGAATGTTTTCTTTTCAAAACTTTGCCAGGGCTTTTTCGGTCAGATCTTGGACCCCTGAATCGAGTGGTCCTAGTCGATCATTAGAGGTTTTTTCTATTTAACGTAAAGAAGTCTATTTTCATTCGACTTTGTTGCGTCTTCTTAGAATGTAGAATGCTTTTAAGCTTGGTCCTCTCCTACAAACTTTTTTAGAATTCAAGAATGTATTGAAAATGTTATCTTGAATTGCAATTTAACTTTAGTTTTAATTTTTGTCGTTAGTTTTAAATTACTCATTTTTTCTCATTTTTCTTATACTACTTACTTTTTTATTATAATCCATTTGCATTTTTGACACTGTAATAAACTTATATCTGTAGCGCATTGGGTAGTAAATAAATAATTAAATCAGTAACACACATAAAAGCAATCATAATAAGCATAAATTTTATTTGCATGAGAATACTAATAACAATAGACTTTCGAAAAAGAGGTTTGTTTTTGTTTAATGTAAAAATCCCCGATATCTATGATTATTACATTTACATTAAGATTATTACATTAATATCATATCAGATCATCTTTAGGTAACTGTTTCACATCATTACCTCGTCAATCAATCACCGAAACCACAACGAATACTTATTTCCACATCAAATATTGATGTGTTAATGAAAACTACTTGAAGACCCAAAAAGTATCTTAACCGTTTCGAAGCAATGTTGACGGGTTTGCCTCTTTACCGCGATAAAACAAAACAATTTCGTTAGTAGGTTCACTCAGATCGTTGCTAATTGCAATTAGTCACCATCAACAGCCATCGTTAAGACTCTTTTGTGAATATCTTTAGCCTCATCTTCAGTCACTTTAAACTGTATCGTCAAATCGTTTGTGATTTCGGGTAAATAGTCTTAACAACTCTCTTGGGACGAATGATGACGTACTTGAGGCTGTGAAATTTACTTGACGAGATTTCGTTAGAGGGAAGAAGAAAATGCTCAAACCAACCGTTTAAATTAAGTAGATGGAACCGGTTGTATAGGAGTGATAATGACCGCATGGCGCTTAGATTTAGAATATTGAGAGCTTGTTGTTGTTTGTGCCTCAGATCCGGAGACTAGATGGCTGTTTAAATTTGCGCAGATAATTTGTTTGGATTTTCGGGGGTTTTTTGTAGTTACAAACCAAATGTAAATAGCAACCAGATTCTTCTGATTTTCGGGAACATTCGATACTGTATTAATCAAGTACATTTAGGCTAAAGCATAGTACTGAGTTCGATTTCACGTGAAATTTTCATACAAAATTTCACGTGAAATCGGTTTCGGCGAAAATTTAGCTTGAAAATAAGCAAGAGTGGTACTCTGTTCTTAGCATGAAAAGTTGCTTCGAAGTTGCTCTCGCGTTGAAAACGTAGATGGCACTGAAACTTGTCTCCAATCATTTCACGCCAATTTAGTTTGTGCAGCTCATTCTTTCGAGCTAAAAAGTTACATTTGGTGTTTCAATTTGAAAATGGATCAATTTTCAATTTGAAAAATCGATCGAAAATTGAAATGCCTGACATTTTATCCGTCAGAAATGAGCAGTGTCTCTGCTTTTCTCCATTGCCAAAATTTTCGCTCGAAAGAATGACCAGATAATGGAGACATGAAATTTAGTTTCACGATTAGCTCATTACCAGCTTTAAGTCAGAAAAAACTGTAAAAAAGAATATTTGATAAAGTAAAGTAATCCCACGACAGCCCTCGTACGGATCTACGGGTTTAAGCTGGTAGAGAGCTTCATCTCAAATTTATAATCAATGTGAGTACGGGTGTAGAGTGATTATTTCCCCTACTCATTAGTTCCACGACTCACTTTGAGCTCACGCTAGGTGAATTCAAAGCTTGGTACGCGGTCACTCGTCTGAACCTGGTTTGAAACCAAAGACCCTACACATAAGAAGTCAGCGCTCTACTCACTGGGTTACTCAAACTTCGAAAGGAATATTTGGAACAAGAAAAATATAATTGACGATCAACTTTTTATTATAAAATTAATGTTTCTTTGATTTAACCCTTGTTTATCCTTTTGATGACATCATTTAAAAAAAATTGCTTTGGGGGTTTTATACCTCATGCTCCCACTTATTCTCTTGAAAATTCAACGCCCTATATCAACTTTCACTGAATTTTTGAAGTCTAGAAAGACGATACAATTCAGTTTTTATTATTTGTCTACACTATTTTGAACTTCTGATAACTGTACATATAAAACAAACAATAATATTTTATCATTTCAGAGTGTGGACTACGACCAATCCGACGACAGCCTCGATATTTTCGAGAAAGTCAATTTTACTATAACGACCGAATCCCGAAAATAATAGCAGGCAGTCCAACCCGAGAAGGCCAATTCCCATGGCAAGTTTCACTCGAGCTCTTACACCCGTCTATGGGTTTTTTGGGACACTGGTGTGGCGGTGTTCTTATTGACAAGTATTGGATCCTATCCGCTGCACACTGTGTTCATAAGTAAGTTTATGGAATTCGCGAAAAAATATGAGTCGTTACGGCAGTTCTCTTGAAAATATATAAATAGTCGAGTCATATATTAATTGCCATAACTTTCCATTTATTTCTAGTGACCTCTTCAATCTCCCATTACCGCCACTCTGGACTGTCGTCCTGGGCGAATACGATCGCGTTGTCGAATCTGGCTACGAGCAACGAATACCTGTTGAGAAAATCGTCCTACACCAGAACTATCACAATTTCCTGCACGATTTGGTCCTTATGAAATTATCGACACCGGCCGACATGTCCTGGACATCAAACATACGCAAAATCTGTCTACCGTTCGTTTTCGATGAGCGGACGCAATCGAGTCTGGAACAGAGCCGGCCTGGCAACGGTGGCCTCGTCGATCAAATTGATGACTTTGCAGTCCTCGAGAAGGACGATAATTTCCTGCGAAAATTTCGAATTCGACACCGGAATTTCACACTGCCCAGCATGAAAGAGCTGCTCAACTCGAAAATCTCCGGCATGATGAAGATAAATATGAGCGTTCGGAGAGGTCGTGAATTCCCACCGAAACGGCGGAATGATAAGCTCATGGCCGGCTTCAATGATGACATGCACGAGGCCAAACATGAAGTGGTTCCGGAAGTTAAGGATCTGCCATTTATTGATTGTGTTGCGACCGGGTGGGGGAAGTCAAATATTAGTGGAGATATTACGGACATTCTATTAAAGACGGATGTTCCGTTGCATAGTAGTGCGAGGTAGGTAAACTGTTAGATGCAGATATAAGATGTGCTCTATTTGACACATACTATTGATAACTATTTTATCATAGATGCCGTGAGGCCTATGGAAATTTCGTGAGGATTCATAAGGGGCATCTTTGCGCTGGCAAACTGAATGGAAAAGGTGGAACATGTGTGGTATGTCTATAAAATATAAAATTGAGTTGACTTGATTATGATAGAACATAGTGTAAGGGAGAATTTGAAGCTTTATTCACAATAGCGCTTAGTTATCTCATTGACATTTCTTCTATTTTAGGGAGATTCCGGTGGTCCTTTACAATGTCGTTTAACGAAAAATGGTCCATGGATACTAGCAGGTGTTACATCGTTCGGATCGGGGTGTGCACTGGAAGGATTTCCTGATGTTTATACTAGAACATCATATTATATGAAATGGATACAAGATACAATCACCAGTGATGAATAAGCAATTGCATCTTTATTTAGAAGATAAAAAAATTCTACCGACTTGTGTATAATTAAATGTGATATTAAGCTATTATTTACGTACTGTTGATAATATTGTTAATTAATTATTTATACTGTTATATTATCTTTGTTATTTTTAGTGTTGATTTATAGATGAATAAAGCTAGTTTTTGCTACTTAAGATTATACATTTTTATGATTTTGTAATAGTCAGTTTGAAAAAGGAACATTTGTTTTTGTAGTGTTGAGGTCAATTTCATATTCTCAATTTGAGCATGATTTAAGAGATGCGGTTAACTGTTACTTAAAATATATACATACATGTGTTTTCCGTACCATGAGCATTTTATTGCTTTTACTAATTACAAAATTACAAGAATGTTATTGGAAAATACATCTACACGGTGGGCGTGCGACATTGTGAGTTTAGATCTCGCTGAATATTCTGCTCGGTTGAAGATATGTGAAACGGAGGAGCGTACTTATGTCAATTATATTTTTTATTGTCTGTTAAGGTCGACGTACTTGAAAATGTTGTGTTAAATATTTTTAATTTTTGTAGTTTAAAGTGCCATTACCTAATATTCATAGTTTTGTTTTGGAGACATTCATCATCACTGAATTAATAAATTTTGCATTGAAAATATTCATGAATTCTATCACTCTATTCTCAACCGTTCTGCAGTTTCATCTAAAACGCGACCAAGGCTGCCACCAGTGGATTTTTTGGAACAAGTCCAAATCATTTACTCTTTTTTAGTCCTAGTAACCCAGTCATTTGTAAATTTAGTAGCGAAAAAAGTCCAAGCTTCTCAACGAACATAAAACTAAGTGAAATTATTTGCATTGTAGTATTAGAAGCATTAAGTGAAAAGTTCATTATGAAATCGTGCGCCCAAAAAAGTTTCTTCCAGGAAGAAGTTCATGAAAATCAATTTTCCTGATATATGTATGTATATCTTACTGTTTTGCGTACACTTTTGAGCACCGGATTTGTCTGTAAAAAGTTTGAAAAATGCACGTGGGAGCAATAGTTCTCCAGATAAGTGGTTGAGAGCAATGATGAATAATATAACAGTAAGGCTGCTTTCACACTTTACGGTTTCACCGTACGGCAAAACACCGTACGGCATAAATCCGAATGAGCAACACGTTCACACTATACGGTTTATGTACGGTTTTTTTTGTCACAAGCTAAATATCACCGTACGGTTTTTTGCCGTACGGTTGGAACCGTATAATGTGAAAGCAGCCTAAAGGATAACAAAACCGAAACTTTAACGCGACAAATTTTATGGTATTTTAGCTGTTCTCATCTGGATCATTTATATGAACCAGTCAAACTTCATCTTATC